>LR140238.1:0-18356 GCA_900659605.1 Tisbe holothuriae | reverse complement strand
ACAGTCAATGCACATCGTTTTCTCAGCCCTGAGCTCCCACTGTTTAGGTGAAGCTCAGTGCTGAAAAACCAATGGAGCACCGCTGTACATTAACTGCACATCGGTAATCTCTATGTCGTGTATTTGGGCCTTTATGAAGGAGCAAAGAAGCTTTCAAATGAGCAAAATATTGATGACGACTGTCTCTGAGATGAGATTGAGAAACAAGTTTATATACAGTTGCACGTTTTTAGTTTTGAAGTTTAAGTTTTTATGTATTTATCTGTTTAAGTCTTGCATATTTAACTGCGTTGCTTTTATATGATAACCATTGAACCTGAGAAAAGGGATACATACATAGAGCTATTATATATTATTGTATAGTAGGTTCATGGATACATACATACCTTTGCTCAGCATTGGACTGAGACAAGTTTAATGTTACTAACGATACTTCATCTTGTTTTGACTTATCTATGGAGTCATGTACGTATGTAACAAATTACCTCTCATTAGCAGCATTGTAATTATTATACTATTTTCTGAGAATAATCAAAACAATTTTTCAAATTCGCTTTCTAAAACCATATATATTTATTTCTTCAATAAAAATCCATTCTCTTTTATTAATCGTTCCGGGGTGCTGAAACATGGTCTCATGACTGGTGTACTTAGGGGTGGGGTTCGGTATACCGGTATACCGGTAATTACCGGTAATTGGAAATCGGTAAATTACCGGTAATGGAAAAATTACCGGTAATTTTACCGAAATATGAAGGTCTATAGTAAAAGTACCAAAATCTGGCTATTTTCACTAGAAAATTGAAAAATGCTGCATCAAAAAAATTATTTTCAAATGTGTGTAACCTTCACTTTATATGCCCTTATTAAGCATATAGAACATGTGTATTCCTTATAAACATGCTTCTACATAGTGGTATAACGTGGAAAGAAAAAAAATCGATATTTGATCAGTTTACTACATAAATTTTTACCGGTAATTACCGGTAATTTACCGGTAAAAATATATTTTTACCGTTACCGATTTTTTGAGAACGGTATTACCGATCCCCACCCCTAGGTGTACTTATATACGGTTTTTCACTGTTATATCAACTATCATACATAAATAACGCAATTTACAAGTATTCTGGTTAATTATCTTGAGATGAACATAAACATCTCCTGATATTAGTTTTCCCAATACTAATAACGTATTCGATTCTTGAATAAATAATATGTTAGGAATTCAAGATTCTCGTCAAAAGAATTAAAGGCCCTCTAACTACATAAATCCCAGATATCACGTCACTGTTTGAGCAAACAAATCGCAATCCTATTACATCCGTTGCAGCAGCAAAGTGTCAAACTATTTCAACGTGATTACGCATAATCCGAGATAAGAAGTTGCTTGGTTTCAAATTTGGCGCTCTTTTCCTTCCTTCTTCTTTTCTTCTTCCTCCCCTCCCTCCCTTCTCAGCTTCCTGCCTGTCCTGTAACGCCCCAGCTCAGCCTCGCCTGCCCAGGCGGCCAAGGCTGGGAACTCTGCTGGGAATCAACGAGAGCGATTGCAGTGCTCGGCCAGGCAAGCGCGGAGAAAAGAAAAGAAAAAGAAGAAAGAGAAAGAGAGAACGAGAGCTGCGCCTGGACAGGCGAGGCGATTCCTCTGCCTGCGCTGCCTGCGGGAACGAGAGAGAGACAGAGAGAGAAAAAGAAAGAAAAAGAAAGAAAGAGAGAAAAGTAAAGTAAAGTAAAGAGAAGAGAAGAGAAGAGAAGAGAAGAGAAGTGAGAAAAGTGAAGGCTGAAAAGTCTGCAAAGAGATCGAGAAGAAGGAAAGAAGTCGAGGCAGAAATATTATCACAGGCAGCAAAGAAAGAAAGAAAGGCCTTTGAAAGTGGAACAATTCAAGACATCGGGATTAAAAAAAGGCTGGACTGTGCACAGTGGGATCGGAAAGAGTAAAGAGTGATTCATCAACAGCACAGTGGAATCGGAGGCCAGCCATCACATTATGGGTAAGGAGAGGGACAGAGCTCGTTCAACACCGTGAATCGAGTCTCATCCTCGATTCTCTCTTTCAGGTTAAACGGTGATTCCCCCATTGCAAGGAAGGTCTAAAAGTGCACCATGAGAGCCCAAGACTACCATGAAGAACACAGTGGTCCCGAGTGACAACTAATTGTACTAGTAGAATAACACAGAGAGTGTCACAAGATGCCCTTCTTCAGCAACCTGAAGAAGGTGCTCAACCTTGGCTCTGAGGCGAAGAAGAAGAAGCCCAACCTGGACCACATCGTGGTGGGCGTGGACCCCGAGACGGTCTGGACCATCGTGGGCGACCTGGGCGACGGCGCGTTCGGCAAGGTCCACAAGGTGCGCCACCGTGACACGGGTCTGCTGGCCGCCGCCAAGATCTGCGTGCTCGAGTCTGAGGACGAGCTGACCGACTTCATGGTGGAGATCGACATTCTCACCGAGACCAAGCACACAAACATCATCCAGCTGTACGAGGCGTATTACCACGAGGATAAACTATGGGTGAGAAAAATAAAACGACACAAGCACTGTAGAATGGTGCACTTTATTTTTAAAAAAGTAGAAAAGTCTTGTTTTTGTCGCCATAAAATTGGGTTGCAAGAATACGAATGTGCTCGTTGTGTCTTGACACACATTATAAACCATGAATCTTAGCACGTTCCTTTTGCTATTAATTTAAAAACCTTTTCTTTGTACGAGCATTCAAATGTATGCAGCATGTGCACTTTTATCCATTCTCTGTCTGTGGCATCATTTATCAGATGGAACCCATCGCGCCGGTCAGGCAGTTGTCCGTGCGGCGTCATGCAATTGACTTCCAATTTGTCCAAGACTCAAAAGGCAAATTATTTCATCACAGCATCATTAGAGGAAAAGCGTAACCTTGCCCGAAAATTCATTTTCTTCTTCTTCTGCTTCTGTCCCCGATAAGCGATCTTTCATCTTTGGGTCGACCAGTATAATTGGTCTTGGTCCATTCATTGGAAGCAGCCTTTCATCGGTGGAACGTTCACGATCTCAAGCGCTGACAGAGTTAGATTGGAAATTAAGGTATCCAGCGTTTTTAAACTTCGAAAAGATCCTTCCTCAAACATTTTGATCGCATTAGCTGCCCCATTAAACGTGCATTCTACGAGAAAAGAATAGAAAAGAAAAGGAATATTTTGCTCCCTCACAATGCGAATTTTCGGTAGCCGGGTTGAGGAATTTGATTCCTTCTACGACCTTACGAAGCCGCCGCGTCTAATAAAAGGAAAACAGAGGAAGAAGGTTAAACTCACTCACATACGACGAATAACAAAAGTGAGAATGATTCCCAGTCCCTTTATGTTCGCCGATTTGACACGGCGTCGCGATTGAACCGAGTTGCACAATTTGTTCAAGCTTCTGGTAGTAGTTTTCTCCTCTAAACTGTGTTATTGTATACCTATAATGGTCATTGCTACGAATATACAGCTTGTTTCCTACTATGTCTCAAATCGTCTAATTTGTACAATCGACTCTTTGCGAGTGTCGGCGAGCTTCTCTTCTCCCTTTGCGGTCTGCTTTGGAAGAGATCTAAGGCAGGCAGGACTCAAAGTGAGGAAGTGAAGGCAAGAAAACTATTACTCTTTTCACTTTTCAATCTCTTCATCTCTCTCCCGACCTGAAACAAAAAAGTGACGGTTCTAGGGCGGGGAAAGAAGAAGAAGAAGAAGTGAAAACGACGAGGAATCAATGATCTTCAAACACCTTAGATAGGCAATATAATGGACCTTTGAAAACATTCAGACTGGTTATATCATTGGTTCTTAGTTATCTCCTGCCAATCGAATCACCAATCTTTCCTCTCCCGATGTAAGCATCGTGCATACCTCCATGTTTTTGCCGTTTTCTCTCTCTTGAGGATAATGCATATTAATCACCTCTGCATGAGGTCTTATAAACCACTTTAGGGTAGTGGTTGCTAAATTGAATCTACCTTTGGGGATGCCAATGTTTATAGCGCGTGTATATATGATATATGGCAACCCTAGTACACGATGCCATTATTTCCCAGAGCTAGCAAAATGTGAAAAGTGCAATAATAATTCTAGCGTCCTTGCACCTTTTTACGGCTTGTATTCCACCGCAATTTCTGACCACCTTTGCTGTAGCAGCCCACGCATATCATCAATGTTTACCTTCACTCAGAGCTACATTTCCCCCCTCCTCCAAATTACGCCCGACGAGCACAAAATGAAGGCCCAAATTTGGGCAGAAATGCATTCGTTATTATTAGAAATGAGGCTACTCAACTACTAATACTACAGCTGTTTAGGAGATTAGGAACACGATATATTGTGAAATTATGTTCTCTAGAGAGGCAAGATTTAAGAAGATTAGTAATGAATATTTGTACCGATACACACAATTTGACAATGTTTTATGCAATGTTGTGTAATACTCTAGCGTTATATTCATGATCAAAAGTTGACGTTTAGAGAAAATGACAATAACCCCCAACATGCAATATCTCCATACAATGGAAACCTCTTTTGATTTCTCCACTTTTGAATATTGCGTGCTTCCCTCCTCTGGCACGTGACCAATTGACGTATAAAACAGACAATATACATCGGTGGATTATCAGCCCCGCCTCCATTCTGCTGAATATAATAAGGGATAAAGTTCCCTCTGAGATTCGATCATCAGCGACTTGCTCGTGCCAATATAAATATTTACATGAGACTTGTGAATTCCTTACGAAGAGTTTTTTATTGGGAGAAAAGTGCTTAATATTAGAGAAGTAGGGATTTTTTGCCCTATTAAATGACCATGGCATTGCTATTTTGCATGAAAAATGGCTACATTTGCAAATACCAAGTCCAGTGTATATGTTCATGACGTGACAAAACTGGTTTTATACAATATATTGGCAATGTCAAGGATACTTCGAAGTGGCAAAATACATTTCAAAAACTGTTCATTCAAATGCGGAGAATTCACATTCGTTTGGGGAACCGGTGCACACTTCTAGCATTAAATAGAGAGTATCACGGGTGTCCAATTTCCGGACGCCGCTATTAATTTATTAATATTGAAAGCTGAGAGGGCGACTCGGAGTTTAACGACCGCCTTGCTCAGCAACAGTCGCATGACTCATGTTTTGCACTGACAGTGTTTTGGCATCGATTATGAAAGTATTTTGGAGGAGGTTATGTTATAATATATATAAGAGACGTTTAGGACGCAATGACGAGGCATATTCTTGCCAAAACTATGGTCATATTGAGCCCAAGTTTGTCAATAATGTTGCAAGAACCCGTCTTTTCGTGCATATCGGTCAACTTTTTTGTCTTACGAGAGCAGATCGTGTTTCTGCGGTGCGATGAAATAGTCCGGCGCTATTAAGCAGACACACACATTCCTTCGTAGTGACGTTGTTGGCCTACGAACAAGACTCGTTTTCAACTATGCATGTGCTCCTTGAGAAATTCTTGAGGCATGAGCTCGGCGGCGGCCGCCGGAGGAAAGAAAAAGGGGGGCAAAAATGCATACTGAAGGCTTAAAAAAAGAACATCACGAGCACAGATCATACGCATCGATCCGCAATGTTGAAGCCTCCTTGCTTTTGAAGACAGCTTTTTGAGAATATGTAAAAGTAGCTCATGCTTTTTGTATGATTCATTCATTTAAGGCATCCTTATAGTAATTATATCATTCCAATGTCAATGTAGTTTACTGCATACCTGATGCGATGATTCTTGCCCTTGTAGCAGCAGCAGTCTCTATCCCTTTTCAAAAAAAAAATCCGCATACCTTCGTGGGGGCCACAGCTCAAGCTCTCTTTCTCTCTCATTAGGCCGGGCCTGTCACAGAGTTTACTTTTTTCAAGCAGCAGCCGACTTCAAATTAGGAGAAAAATACTCGGAACGGACAGGATAGAGAAGAGAATTATTATTCCGAAATCACATTAAAATATGCTCCAATTTCCCGCCGTTTAAGGGAAAGAGAACTGTTTTCTCAGATGTTTCTCCGGAAAAATGCTGCATCCTGTGTGCGTCATACAATATTTGAGCATATGGCGATTTAAACTTTGGATTCGGCGTCATGTCTTCTCAAAGAACCGCGAGGGGGTTGAAATGAAAAAAAGTTGGGGTAGTTGCAAATGAAATGCTATTTTGTACGCATATATTAATCATTGACCTTCTGATGTTATCTTGATTGACATATTTTGACCAGTCGATATCGAGACGTAAATCATCTGATATATATGCATGGGAGGATTGCATAACTCTTTTGACAATGCACTAAAAAGGTCGTCTGGAATTATTAGAATAAAGGAAGCCATGTCAAATATTGAGTCTTAAAATGTACTTTTATGTCAACCCTCTTTAAGAATGAAGCCATAAGAATTCTTGTCTGTTCTTGTACCGAATACATCACTTTAAATATTGCACTCGCTACTATTTTTCTTTTTCCTTCGCTTCTTTTGCACTTATTCTCAAAAGGTTAAGTTTACGCTCACTGCCTTAAAATGAACATGCAGTCTAGACAATGTTTGGCCTTGAGAGTGAAAATGTAATTTCTTACGGGTATTGCGATTCTGCGAAATTGAATTATTTCATTGACGTGTTTTTGTATGCGAGCAAATTCTTCAAAACAGTCAATCCAAATATCGATCTTTGCTCCAACCGCAGCAAATTAAACGTTTTGTGGTCTCATAGAATATGTACGTGTTCAATGCCCATTTCTTTTTAGTAGAGGCAATAAAATATCTATATTTGGAAAATTATAGCATAGATCATCCATTGAAAAGTACTTTAACTGTTATCTTTAAGAAAAATTGTATATTCTGGCCAAATTAAACGTAATATAAACTCCTTTTAGCTGTTCATCGAATTCTGCGACGGCGGCGCCCTCGACTCCATCATCGTAGACCTGGAAAAAGGTCTCACCGAAGCCCAGATCGCCTACGTCTGCCGGCAAATGTGCCTCGGCCTCGACTACCTACACGGCGCATGCGTCATCCACAGAGACCTCAAAGCGGGCAACGTCCTCCTCACCTTGGACGGCGGCGTCAAGCTGGCAGACTTTGGTGTTAGCGCAAAGAACAAGGAGGAGCTTCAGAAGCGGGACACGTTCATCGGCACGCCGTACTGGATGGCGCCCGAGGTCGTCTTCTGCGAGACGTTCCGGGACCAGCCGTACGACTTCAAGGTGGACATCTGGTCGTTGGGCATCTCGCTCATTGAGTTCGCCCAGATGGAGCCGCCGTATCACGAGATGTCGCCGATGCGAGTGTTGCTCAAGATCCAGAAGGCGGAGCCGCCAAAGTTGGAGCGGCCGTCAAAGTGGTCGAGGGAGTTCAACGATTTTGTCTCATTGTGTCTTATTAAAGATCCGAATCAGAGGCCGAGGGCCGCGGAATTGCTCAATGTAAGAGTCGCATATCACCTACTTTTAACTCTCTTTATATACCATAATCTCCATTCCAGCACCCATTTATCCGAGACGCCACGGACCGGAAGCCTATTCTGGATCTGTTGGCAGAGTACAAGGCTGAGATTGTCGAGGACGAAATCATGGATCTGCCCGAAGACAAGGAGGTAAGAGAGCAATTTAATACGTCAATGGTTTTGGGCTGTTACACAAGGTTTTCATCAATGTCTATCACAAATAACTAAAACTTCCTTAAAAACCTCGTGCCTAATATCCACCTCTCCCTTTCTCTGTGCTTTACTTTTTTCTCCATTTTCACACACCCACATAACATAAAATAAGATTTGCAAGGATGCAAAGTCACGCAAATCTAAATACAACGTGCTCGTCGGTGAGTTGTTGCTTTTTAAAAAAGTCGTAAAAGGAGCGCTAGTTCTTCAATTTCATTACTTAAAGTTTTGCATGCCCTTCTACTGTAGATTTTATTGTACGTAACGTAGCATACCCATATTTCAAGGTTTTTACCCATTAGAAGGAATAATATTGATGCATGGAGTACATTACATCTAGAATTGCAAGTTCATACTTATAACCACAACATAACTAATAACTAATGTTCTAATCCTCCCTTTTTCTCCCTCTCTCTCTCCTCTTCTAAACCTACTTTCTTTTCTACCTTTCACATGATGCCCTACTAGGCGAGAAAGGCCGTGCCAGAATCGCCCAACGGACAATTGGTGAAGGTATTTCAAACTTGTAATCAAGCTTCTTCTCCACATGTCAATGTTGTCCGCAAATGCTAACATGTCTCTATTTCCAGCAGACGGATACTCGTGACTCGACCATCAGCCTGATGACCCTGGGCAGTGACACCAGCGGAGTGACCGGCAGCACCAGGACGAGCTCGAGCGATGTCAGCAGCGTCTCGACCAGCGTGTCAAGTAAGCTTTCCTTTCACGATTAGCATGGAAACCTAGAATAACCCCATATTCTAGGTTTCCATGACGATTAGTGACGTCAGCGTTTAACCGATCCCTCTTTCAGGCGTCTTTAATGAGTCTGCCCTGTCACCCAACTCAAACCTAAACCGGTCTGACAGAAAGATCTCAGCTCACGCGACACTGGAGACACCGCCGGTCCGGTCGAGCTTCCCTGGCTCCGGCTCGTCCACACCAACCAACGGCAGCCAGCGAGGGGCGCAGAGCCCAGCACTGCCGAGGCTAGTAGAACAACCGAAACTGGAGAAGGAACGCTCTGACGGGGACATCAAGCGGCGTGCTGGTAAAGGCAAAGCGCCACTGCCGCCGGGGCAGCAGTCCCCGTGCTCTTCCACATCATCCCGTCCTCGCAGCCTCGTCCAGGAGTCCTCTTCTCCTGAGAGCACTGCCCCAGCTTCCATGTCAGACGCCGTTGGCGGCCGCCCCAAAAGCGCCTACCTGCCCACCGGTCAGCACACCCACGAGCGCGCCTTGCTCAGCCCGCCAGTGCACGGCTACGGCTCTGGCAAGAAGAAGGAGCGCGTGACGTCGCCAACGCGATCTCTGCTGAAGCCGACTCCGAGTATGGAGAATGAGTTGGACGACTTGGAGGCTGCGGGTGGAAGAGTGGACGAGAGGTTGTCGCCGGAGAAGGATCTGGCGCTGCAGACGTTGGATGATGTCATTGCAGAAGCGGAGGATGGAATGGGTAAGGAAGAAAATAGTCTTTAATGGTCCAACAGGTCACAATGAGATCCAGATTTTGAATAGCTAATATCAGATTGTACCTCATCGTTAAACTATTTCAGGTTCCGATGACTACGGCTCCACGTCCAGCCCCGCCCTCAGCGACCTCCGCCGTCCCCACCCCTACCTCAGAAGCACCCCCGACGAATTCGAAGACATTGAAGTCGTCGACCTGGAAGGACAAACCGTCAACGTCGAGGAGAACGACAACAAACCGTCCAAGCCGAGCAATGACGAAGTCGTCATCGTGGCCAACAGCGACACGACGTTCATCGGCGAGGACGATTCCGAGGACCGGCAACCGAGGGAGTCGCTCAGTCCGGACATGAGTCACGTGTCCGTGGTCGTCGTGGGCGAGACTGACGACAGTGAGCAGATCCGGGTGGTGGACTCGTCCATCGCGACGCCTGCTCAACCTCCACGGCTGGGCGACGGCGGCATCGTGTCCAACGGCCAGGGGGAGCTGAGCGACCTTTCCCGCTCATTCAGCAGTGCTAGTCATTCCTCTGGAGAGAGCAAAGCGAGTAGTCTGGGTAGTACGGGTGGCGGGAGTAACGTCATATCACCCGGCCGCCTTGTGGCACAGAGCTCAGCCGGGTCCTCATCCCGAACTTCCAACATGGCGTCCCCCAACTCCATAATGCTGGAGGGCTCCACGGTGACAGCAACAGACACGGACGACGTGACTCAGCAGGCCAATGGTCATGCCGTTAATGCTCCATCATCTACGGAGCGGAGGATTGAGGCTGATTCTGAAGACGAGGATTCTGGCATTCACTCGCGACCTATCGAGGTGTCTCCAACACATTCACAAAACCATCGACGTCGACAGCGGCAACCAGACGAACATGCCAATGTTGAAGACGTCCGGAGGCGGTCACAAGATGTGTCGTCCCCGTCCAAGTACAGACAACAGCAAAAACCCCAATACATTGCGGTCACGCCCCCTCCTCCCCCTCCCGCCGCAGAAGAAGAGGAGGAACGTCTCCACCAGTCAGAACACTCTCCTCCCACGCGACCGCTGTCCACATCCTCTCCTAAGAAGACCACCCCGAATGCAACCTCGCCCACCAGGAAGACCCAGCGCTCAATGTCTGAACAGCAGCACACACCGTTCACGCGGATGCAGAAACAGCAGCAGCAGCAGGAGGGGCTGATTGAGGAGGATGAGCCAGCCGTGGAGCTCCGGCGTAAGAAGGAGCCGCCGCTTATGACGCCCCCTGCTGCCACTGCCCCGCCCCCGCCGGAGGAGCCGCCCATCGTGCCGGTGCTTCGCAAGAAGGACGAGCACATTGTGGGCTCCGCTGTCGAGCGCAAGACCCCGCTCAGCAAGGACGACATTCAGAAGATGAACCTGAAGAAGAAGACGAGGAAGCGGACGAGGAAGTTTGAGATTGACGGCGTCGTCGTGACGACGACAACGTCCAAGGTCATCTACGGCGACGAGGAGAATGAGCGGTTCTATGACGAGCACTACTTCCGGAAACAGGAGCTCCGTGAGCTGAAGCTGCTGCAGAAACAGGAGCAGAAGCAGTTCCAAGACCTCGCGCTCAAGAACCAGCAATACAAGGAGCAGCAAGACAAGCGGTTCGACCAGGAGAAGACGAATCTCGTCCGCAACTACGAGAACGACCTCCACTCCATGGTTGAGCAGCAGAAGAAGCAGGTGGACAAGGCTGAGGAGCAGCAGCACGTGGACCTGAAGGTGACGTCGAAGAAGATCCGTGCTGAGCAGGAGAAGGAGTTGAAGCAGTTCCGGGAGGGGCTGAAGCAGGAGACGAAGCTGCTCAAGCAGGAGGTGGAGCTGAGGGTGCCAAAGGACAGGAGGAAGGAGGAGCTCAAAATCAAGAGGGAGCGGTTGGAGCAGGAACAGCATTTAAGAGTAAGTCGAGATATATCTTTACATGGTTATAATCGTTCATGTTGTGAATTTCTTTCAGGAGCAAAACTTCCTCACCAAGCTCAACGACTCCCACGAGAGCTCCCTCCGCCGTCTGAGCGACACCCACAAGGAGAAGATTGCCCTGCTCGACCGCCAGTTCCTGCAGCAGAAGCAGCAGCTGATGCGCGCCCGCGAGGCGGCGCTGTGGGAGATGGAGGAACGGCAGTTGCATGAGAGGCACCAGCTGGCAAAGAGGCAGCTCAAGGATATGTTCTTCTTGCAGCGGCATCAAATGCTGGTAAAAATTAAACGGACTACAGTAGCCCAAGTTGGCAGTAATAGGAGCATCATGTGTCATCATCGTCATTATTTAGCTAATTAATCTTGTTTTCAGGTCCACCATGAGAAAGAGATCGAGCACTTGAAGCGCATGATGGACCGCAAGGAAGAGGAACTTCTGAAGAATCAGGCTCTGGAGCGGAAGGCGCTCCCCAAGCGGATCCGGCAGGAGATGAAGGCCAGGGAGATGATGTTCAGGGAGTCCATGAGAATATCAGTGACAAATCTGCACGAGGCAATGAAGCCGAGTATGAAGGCCACCGAGGAGAAGGATAGGTTGAAAAAGGTAAACTTCAACTTGTTAAGAGCTAGCTTTAGCGGTCAAGTACTTGTGTTAAACTGGGGAAAGATCTTTCTGCCTGATATTTGGAATTTTAAAGTACTATATTTTAGTCTATAGTATAGTAACTCATATCTTAATTATTCCTAAAGTTCCAAGAGGCTGAAAAGAAGCGCTACCGCGCCGAGCAACAACGCTTCGAGACGAAGCATCAGCGGCAACTGGAGGAGGCGCGCGCCGGCGCTCAGTCCGCCGTGAAGGAGCTTGAGCAGCTCCAGAACGAGAAGCGCAAGATGCTGATGGAGCACGAGACGGCCAAGATCAAGGAGATTGACGAGACGTACTCGGGAGAGCTCAAGGAGTGGAAGTCGCAATTGAAGCCAAGGAAGCAGGTAATGAAAACAGCATTTTTAGAAAATACATAGGAATACGAATATAAATCTCTCGGAGAAGCAGTGCAAAATTTATATTAAACTTTAAAATGTAATGATTGCTTATGGGTGACGGGATTACAACTTAATTGTGTACCTTTTTTAAAATGTGTCCAATGTGAATATGTCTCCTTATATATTGTCAACGTTCTCTCTCTTCTTCCTCCTTTTCCCTTCTCTCCCTGTCCCGCCCCCCTTTCAATTCTAAATTTCCGCCGAAAAGCAATTTGAGGACGACCTCCAGGCTGAAATCTCCGCCCAGACAAAGTATTATGAAGACCAGCAGCAGGGAGGGAGTGGCAATGGGGAGCTCAACCGGCCAGAGTGGTTGGAAATCCTCAGAGCCACGCCTTCAGGAACCCGCCTCTCAACCTGCACGCTCTCGTCGTTCTCTGACAGTATTTCCGTGCGGTCGGCCCCGCCCATTTTCGCCCAGAGAACCCCGCCCACGCATGCGTTAACCGGGCACAAACGGACAAGAAGCGCAGTCTCGCCATCTGCATGCTATGCAAATTTTGCAAGTGCCGGCTCCTCCCGCTCTGTATGCGGCAGTGGCTACCCGAGTCAGCTGTCTCTAACATCGTCAACAACCACAACAGCGGCGGCATCGCCAAGAGTGCGACCGACGTCTTTGTACGTGCCATTCCAAGGCTGCGTCGATGCCCCGCCAGCGCCTCCAGGGCATGCTGCAAGGGAGATCCTGAATCGGCTGTCGTACGCGCCAACGCATGAGCGATACTCTTCATCGCAGGAGGAGTTTAAATCCTCCCAGGGCTCTCTGTCCTCGTCGAGGTCATCTGGTGCGTCCTGGGCGTCCTCGGCGGGTTCGATGAGCCCAAAGTTTAGCAACATCCTGCCCTGCATTCCACAGTCGCCGCCGAGGTTAAGATCAAAGTCCAGCTCCATAGCTGCGCTGCCTGGTCAAGTCAAGACGGCTCAGCAGAGGCGCTTGCACCCGTCAGACCTCCGAAGAAGGAAGATCACCGCTGACAACATCATACTCCCGCTGAGCTACTCAACGCAGGAGCTGCTGCACGTGGGAACAAACTCCCCGCCAAAGCTCGTCTCCCCGACAGAGAGCGACTCGGCTTATCTCAACTGCCTCCTGCGCAAGTCCGCCTCCACCGCTGAGCTGCCCGTCTACAGCCCGACAAACCCACTCAACAACTCTGAAAACAGAGCCGTGCAGCTGCTGCACCCGCCGGTCATCCACCCTCCGCCGGACATGACTCAGCAACCGGTGAACCGGCTGTCCCCGCAGCAGATGCCGCGGCATCCGAGAAGCCCTCGAGTGCTGGCCGTGCCGCCGTCCTCATTCCCAAGCCCGTCCATGTCGTCATCGTCGGGGCAGAGTTCTTCGTATGAAACGGCTCGGTCTGCAAGCTCACCGCACTCGTCGTCCAGCAGTTCGGGCGCCGCGACCTTCTTTGACTTCCCGGTGACGTCTGGCGCCGGCGGGCTCGAGGCTATTAAAGAAAATTCCCCCGCGCAACTGTGATATGATCTACAACCAAGTGCCTTAAAATTATCGAAGAAACCAATTGAAGATGTTAGAAGAGGGTAAATCTGCGTTTTCCTCGTTCCGGTTTTGTTTCCATTTCATTTTTGAGACCTCCACTAATTTTGTTTGTAGACGTTCCATTGCATCCCTTAAGTGTTCCACTTTTAATTTCAGCATTAGTGTACATAATTAACTCGCTAATATGTTAAGGAACCAATGTTTAACTCTCTAAAACTCATTTCAGGCTCTTGAAGACGAATTCGCGTACCAGCTCGAGGAGCAAGAACGTCACTACGGCCACTACCTGACCGCTGCCCTCGGCTCAGAGGCGTCCGCAAACGTGTCCACCAGCTCAGGCTCGACCTCCGGTGCCAACGGCGGCGCCAGTGGCTCATCTCGGCTCTCAGCAATCACCCTGTCCGGCAGCAAAGGCAAGAGCTCGCTGAAGCTCATGGACCGAAAGCCGTCGTCGAAATCCAGCGGGTCTGACCGGTCTGGGTCCGGCTCACGGCGGTCCTCGTGCGACAATGCCAACCGGAGGCTGAGTGCGAGCAGGCATAGCTTGCTGACGAAGAACGATCTTTGAGCAGTGAATTATTATGGTTTCTATCAATGTGATCAAAGACTCGCTTTCAAGGAACTATCGTGAAGAAGAGAAAATAGGTGAATGATGAAGAAACTATTTACAAATTAATTTCGTTGGGTTAGCAGATCAACCGTAAGTAAACGCATTGTTGCATTATATTATATTTACTATTATATATGTTCGGACCAGATACAGTTTGGAAATAATCCGATCGACAGTTAAATGCGCACAACAGGCTATAATTTGAATGGAAAATGATAATAATAATTATGATTGTTTTAAAAATAAATTACAATGATGAAATGAAATACGTGTTCTCACTTGACATGTAAATCCATTTTTGTTGCATGATTGGTACCATTATGATTGATACGTAGTGAATCTTGCTATAATGTGAATCGAGGAAGCATCACTTAAGGATTAGATAAAATCATAAAATTCAGGACTCGCTTATGAAGAGCTGCAGATAAAGATTAATACTAGGTGCTAATACAAGCTTTGTAGTGTATGATGGGGAATAATACATGTGTTATTGCCCAGGCCATCAGTGGTTTAATAGACTATTCTGCATCTTTGAACTGGATCACCTGCGACACGTTTATTGCAGATATTTGAATTTGCCGCGCATTTTGCGGCTACCTTTGTTTTTAGGGAAATGCTAATGTCATTACTTTTCCAGTCTTATTTTTTTACCCAAATTAATTATGCTTATTTTAAAATGTTCGTATTAGCCTTAATTATGACCATAGATTACATTAAAAATCATGAAATTGATCCAAAAAGTGAGCACTGTGTTCGCAAAGTCCTTTTTACTTTCCCCATGACCCTCTTGTTTCTCCCCTTTCTTCCTCCCTCGACAGCTTCCGCTGCTGATCGCTCTTTTTCCTGTGAACGGAGACCGTGTTTACAATACAAAGGTAAGAAAATGTCGAAATAATTCCTAAATACGACGTTTAATTGAGGTAAATTGTACTAAAACAGGATGCGAGGGAGTCTTATTAGAGCTTTGTTAAGATATTTTACTATATTTAACGTAAGGATTGTCCACATATACAGCTATTCCAGGGTCTTTAAAAAGGGGGAACCGTAACGGCCAAGTACATAAGCTTACCATCAGCAAAAAGAAAATTTAAAAGTATAAATGCCCTTAATTCAGCAATATACTACTATTAAATTGGATATTAAGCACCTGATAGGAATTTTGCATTGCTCGGCAATGTTTAAGCTGCGTATATGAAATGATGCCAGAGATATTGACAGATTTTAGGGCTTTAAAAAAAATTGTAACGTCCATTTCAAACATTGTTTTGAACGTGTAACGGGTATTCCTAATTATACTCTATTGTTCCAGGTCTTCACTATGGGTATCTCCCGCGACCATCTGCACAAGCGGCGCGCCACCGGCGGCAAGCGCGCGCTCATCCGATCCAAGAGGAAGTTCGAGATCGCGAGGCCCGCCGCAATGACCAAGCTGGGACCGCAGCGCATCCACACGGTGCGCGTGCGCGGAGGGAACAAGAAGTACCGCGCGCTCCGGCTCGACACCGGAAACTTCGCCTGGGGATCCGAGGCCATCGCCAAGCGCACCCGTATCATCGACATCGTGTACAACGCGTGCAACCACGAGCTGGTGCGTACCAAGACCCTTGTGAAGAACGCCATCGTGATCATCGACGCCACTCCGTTCCGCCAGTGGTACGAGATGCACTACGCGCAGCCGCTGAGCCACAAGAAGGGCGCCAAGCTGAGCGCGGAGGCCGAGGAGGCGATGAACAAGAAGCGCAGCAAGAAGACGCAGAAGAAGTACGCCGAGCGGCAGAAGGAGGGCAAGGTGGAGCAGGCGCTCGAGGACCAGTTCGTGACTGGCCGTGTGCTCGCTTCCATCTCGTCCAGGCCCGGACAGTGCGGCCGTGCCGACGGCTACATTCTGGAGGGAAAGGAGCTTGAGTTCTACCTCAGGAAGATCAAGTCCAAGAAGTCCAACAAGTAGACGCGAGAGTGGAGATAAAATGATGAAAAAAGCTGCTTGTGCCACTTCAGTGCGGTCAGGAGTGTTAAATAAAAAAAGATAAAAAGCCGAATGTTTTGGTTGCTTTAGTGTTCCTGTGAAGAGGAAAAGCGTGGACGTTCCTCTCCGTTGCAGTAGAGCTGTTGCTACAAGGAGGTGTTAATACTTGCATTAGTAGTATTAGTGCCCCTCGAAGGCTTTAAACAGTTTGTCTCCGCCTTGGAAGCTATCTACGTATATATATCTAAGGGGATTCGACAGCTCGCCTGTTTATTAAGCGAGGTTCAAACTGTATAGTAGGTCATGGACTTTATTCTTAGGCTTGTCCATATATAAGCCCTCTTGTGTGATAGTCCTTTTTTACTGGTTTTCCGAGGAAGATCATCTCTTAAGCTTGTCCATGAGTAGATCCACTGTCTCGGCTTTCGCTAGCTGATCAAGAGTTAAAAAAAAACCAATTGCACCCAAATCTAAAAATTCTCTCAGCCAGGCAAGCTGGGCCGTGTTTGGGGGGAGGAAATATTCCTGCGATAATGCTGGTCTGGGAGCTCCCTTATTAATTCCGCTTTTAGATGTCTCAATTTTTCCGTTAATTTGTGCATTTCGAAGTTTGGTCGTGAAGGGCAAGCCCAAGGAGGTTTTAAGTTATTATTTGTCCTTTTCGATGGCCATTTAACCGTTTTTTTTTAAATTGGACTAGGTTTGGTTTTCTGCTGTAATCGTTGCGTTGCTTTAATTTTCGCGATATTTCCTGGCCCTTTTATATTTTGTACCAAATGTGTTATTTCTGCCATTTCATATATGTTTTCATTAAACCACACCATGATTTAATTACATGTGAGGTCTAATTCCAGCCATAATAACATCCCACCACTATCTTCAAGGGCTGGGGAAAATAGTTGTGATATAATTTTTTACCACGTGATGGGATCACGTTTCTGAGGAGAAAGGAAAGCGGATTAAAGCTTTCCAGATAACCGCTGATTGGCTAAAAGGTGCTTAAAATAGCCCAAAAAATACTTGTGTACATCTTGCAAATTATTTATATTTATTAAATTTTTACTAATGTCAATTTATTTTCTATATTCCTTAAGATTTGTTTTCTGGACTTGTTGATTACATTGCTTAATTATTTGCAGATTGTTTATTAAATAATAATATCAAGAAGGCCTTGGAAGTAGGAAATTATAATTCTTTTCACTGGTATTCATAGTTTGCAACATCCGGTACTTGGCTGAATTAATATTGTTGCTACATTAATATTGTGAAGCCCGTAAATTAATATAAAAACTTATTTGCTTTCTATAATATGTTTACCATATTATTTGAAGGAATTACTTTAGTATATTTATAGCCTAAAACAAATGTATGATTGTATTTACGTCGACGACCTCCGATCGGGCAACTTGCCAGCTCGCAGGTCGACCGGCAACTTGCGCAGAGAAATAGCCACGAGCAACACAGTTACAATTTCCCCGTCTCCGCGGACGGAGGTAAATTATCAAGGAGCAGTTTTGATTGCGTGGATTCCCATCCAGGGAACATTGCAATAGAAACTTTTTAACAAATTTGTTAAAAGTGATTATTACGGACTCTAGTTTTATGACTTGTATGAGCCAAAGAGGTTTCGGGAGCAGTACTCAGGCAAGGGGACCTCTGGTCCCAGTCCAGGGCACTCACGGCCCCGGGTCAACGTCTCATACCGACTTGTATATGTAGCTCAGTATGTGCAGTATCATTTTGTTTACACACTGCGTAGGAGCTGTTAAGTGTCTTGAATTTTGTACAGGGTGAGCATTTTATTTGTCCCAAAAGAATATGCATATATCTCCTTCCTGGTGCATCTTAGAGAAGTTGCTATGAGGTCAAAAAATTAATTTCAGCTTAATAATATTTTGCTAAAGTTGTTAAAACATGTAAAGTCAGTTTCATTGAAATATCTGGTCAAATAAACATTTCCTTTCATTTTCACCTTTCTTCCCAATTTGACATACTTGAGCTTTTTTATGATTAAGTGAAATTTGTTCAAGTCTAATTAACCCCTTTTCTGATTGAGCTATGCTCTTATAGGCTAGTATATTCTGCCTAGATGGTGTAGTAGCATTGTTATTAGAGAATAATTTGCATTTGAAGCATTTTAAAAGATGAAAGCAAATTGCATCAATCCAATCAAGCTCAAATGTTGC
>LR140237.1:0-18356 GCA_900659605.1 Tisbe holothuriae | reverse complement strand
ATCGTGTTTGAAATCGTTTTTGTGTAGTAATTTTCGATCTCGAAATCGGATTTCGCGAAATCCGGGCGAACGGAAACTGGCTTCTGATTCCGTCTAATTCGAGAGAGGTTTCGTGACTCGTCCGACACCTCTTCCGTCCTTTGTTATTGAGAGGAACTGAGCCAGTTTTAGGAACGAGTAAACAAGTCGGTCTGTCCTCGTGTCCGTGCTTGTGAGTGCGTGCTGGCTGAGCTCTGTAGTAGAGCAGCAGCGCTCGTGCTCTTCTTTGTCTGTCTGTCCGCTCAGTCAGTGCTCAGCAAACACTTCGAACAGAACGAAAGAAGAAAGAACTGAAACGAGGTGTAAAAAAGAGCTCCAGTTTTCATCAACACGAAAGACAGTTTTTCTGCTTGACAGCCAGGAATAATTCCACATTGGGACCATCCGTCAGATCTGGAACACTTTACTCCAACCGTCACAACTCCTAATTACCCTCATTAAGTCATTAAGGTGAGTGTTGCTTTCCAGTGTAGTTGAATCGCTCTGTGGTGACCTTGGAGCGATAAAAACGCTAAAAAGTGGTTAAAAAGAGTGCTTACAATGCGGAAGCTTATGAGACACACCAGCAAAACAATATATTAAGGATTGGGTTTGTGTCGATTTTGCACTTAAATGACGTTAATTCGACAATTATGGCGCTAAAAATAGATCCAAAACTGGTTTTGACCGGATAGGAGCGGTCAAAGTGACTACAAACGAGAAGCAATTTGATTTCATCATTAATCCTTATGGCAGTTATCTCATGCTGAAAAGTATTAATTCACGTACAGATTGATCAATTCTTTGTTTGAGCAAATTTGTCAGTTTTTGTCAGTTTCAATTTACTGTAATTAGACTCAAATTGGACCGTTTTTTGCTGCCTCGGACTTTGACCCTTCTGTTCCTGTTTAGGTTCATTCCATGCTAACAAGAGAACGAACACACAACAAAGCCTTGAATTGATCAATTGATCCTTGTGTGCATTTTGATATCGGCAAAACAAGGTGAAAATGTCACCTGTGCATTCAAAGTATGCAAAAGTGACTCATCAGTAACGACTCAAAAATATAACAATCGACTTTTTATACCCGCGGTATTTTTATGCATATTAGAAGAGAAAATGTGTCTGATAAAATAAAAGTTGGCCAATATTGATAAAAAGCTGTTGCCAAGCGCTTTTGCATGTAAATCTGCAGACCTGCATTGTTTAGTGTAGTTTCCGGATAAAGTGTTAACTCCTGTTCAACAGTAGGCTTGATCTATTATTAAGCAGTTATTGGATTCATAAGTTGTTTCTATTCCAGCCAATCGTGATGTCTTCTTCCACCTCCACCCTCCTGGCCTTCCTCCAGCGCGAGAAGGACGCCACCCGCGAGCGTATTCGCCAGTGCCAAATCTTCCTCGACAACGAGCCCCTCCTCGAGTCGGAGGCGGCCACACGGGGCACCCTCCGAGAGAGCCTCGAGCAGATTCGGGCAAACGCCGAGGAGGACTTTGGCTCATTCCTACACCTGCTCACGGTCATTAAACCGGAGGCTGAGGAGGCCAAGACTGCAGTGCCCAAGGTGGGGCTGAGTCCGGTGCGGCTGGGTGGAGCTGCTGCTGAGGAGAAACGGTCGCAGTCCCCGTTCGTGTCGGAGGATGAGCTCGATCCGAGCACCATGTTTGAGCACGGCGGGCAGGCGCAGCTGACGAATTTGGTGATGAATGCGGGGCGTGGCGAGGTGAACGGGCATCACGGCGGGGAGAAGGACTCGGAAGAGCTCGCAGAGGAAGACGGTGAGTTGAACTTGCGTAATCTGACATATGAAGCACGAGGTCCCACTACAAGCTTTTTTAACAAGCTAAAAAAAATGACTATGTAAGAATACCCATTCTGATTTCAGATTATGTTCCCAACCTCCCTCCCTCTGCCATCAACGCCACATCCGCCGGCGTCGCCCGCACCTCCGGCCGCTTCGTGCACCGCCCAGTCCCCACGGCCTCTGACGACTCCGCTGCCGGCGGCTACGCGCGCTCGCTCCCTGTGACAGTGCCCATCACGGAGGGGATGCTCACGCGAAACATGCTCCCGCCAGAGCTGCGGGAGGAGGACATGACCCCGCCAGAGGATATCCTCTCCTCGATTCAGACCATCGCTAAGAGCCTGCACAGGGAGCCGTTTAGTGTTGAGCAGCCGAGGGCGCAGAGGGCGAGGATCTTCAGCGGGGCGGAGTAGAGGCTCTCAGTGGCTTTGTGTACTCACATTGGGACACCAGAAGCAAAGGCCGACTTGCTGTCACTCACCGCCCCTGATATATTATTATATATAAAGAAAGCTGTTAACTGTAATTTTACGGAAAAAATATCTAGAAATGTCAGAAGAAACGGATGACAGGATGAAGATGATGAGCAGAGATAATGTTGATAATGATGATGATACAAAAGCAATTTGAAAACAGGTTTTATACTACATGAATACACACAGAAGTAACAAATCGTTAATTGAAATCGAAATACAATGACAAAGAATCAAAATTGTGCAACATATAGTACGCAAGAAGGTTAATTTGGAGATAACAACTTTGATGTTAAGTCTGATAATTAGTCTGTGTTAAGATGCCCGTTCAAACGATCGTCACGCGATTGGCCTTTGTCCTCGTGTTGGGCTTCCTGCTGCTGTCCATGCGGAACACCCTGACGTGGTACCTGGCACAGTTCTGGGGACGAGCCGGGAATGAGTGGCAGCAGCTATGGGACAGGATTATAGCCGTGGTAATGGCATTACTGCTTTAATAATGTCAGAAATGTACTGTTTATTACAAAAACTCGTCGACCTAAATGCTGCAATAACTTAAGCAAATTTAATTCCTGTTTGAAACCAAACAGGTAACTTGTATTTACCTTAACCTTACTACAGATTGGCACCGATGAATACCTCCTCGGCGTCTGGGGCACCTTCATCGTGACCAACACGTTCTACTTCACCCTCGGCAGCGTCTACTCCTACCTGGACATCACCAACAAGCCGTCGTTCATCAGAAAGTACAAAATACAACCCGAGGAAAATGAGCCGGTGGATATGGACAAGTTCTGGAAGCTCATGCGACAGGTTATACACGGCTGCCAGTGTAGCACATTTTGCTGTAGATTCGCGTATGTTAAGCTATGCAATAAGAGTACTTTGGTTATATTTTCTGTAGAAATGCCAACCCTGGTCACTCAATAGCACTATAATTAAAAAAAATCAATCTTCGGACAGGTTGTCTTCAACCAGACTGTGGTCAGTCTTGCTTTTCTGCATGCTACCCACTATGTGTCCATGATCCGCGGCTGGGCGGACGTGAGGGTGTTGCCAGAGTTCCATGTCGTGTTGATGCACCTGGCCGTGTTCACGATTGTCGAGGAAATCGGATTCTTCTACTCGCACTGGATGATGCATTCAAAGCATGTAAGAGTTGGAGTGGAAGAAAATTAAATGCGTTTTGAATGGCAATTTGCATTCAAAAAAATTAATATATAATATAATAGTTGTTTGATCATACATCTCGGAATATTTCCTTTTCCAGCTGTACAAGCACATACACAAGAAGCACCACGAATGGACGGCGTCCGTCGCCTTCACCTCGCTCTACTCACACCCGATCGAGCACGTGATCTCCAACCTGGGGCCAGTGGCGATTGGACCGCTGCTCATGGGATCACACATTGCCACGGGTATAAGCAAGATTCCCTGGCCTTTTATGAAAACACAAGCATTTAATATTTAGATATCCTACGTTAAGCTGACACGTAAAAAACCTAATTTGTCGGCAAACGGAATTAATGGTCAAGTTGCAATGTTATGGCATTCTCTAAAGCGTTAGAAACAATCTCTTTAAATGATACATTGTCCTTGTTGTAGTCTGGCTGTGGATGGTCCTCGCCCTCCTTAACACCCTCAACGCACACTCCGGCTACCACTTCCCCCTAATGCCGTCCCCAGAAGCGCACGACTTCCACCACCTCAAGTTCAACCAGTGCTACGGTGTGTTGGGAGTGCTCGACTATCTGCATGGGACGGACACGGTCTTCAGGCAGCACCAGGCGTATAAGCGGCATCATACGTTCTTCTCGGTGAAGTCGGTGCGGGAGGTGTTCCCCGATGAGGCGAAGGCAGTTGCAAAGAAACTCATGTGATACTCTTATGATGAATAGTGACAATATAAATATAAGTAGAATAAATTATTCCTGTTTTTGAATTAAAAGCAAAAATTTTAAGAGAATATACGGGTTGAGAGTAAGGAGTAAGAGTATTACTGAAATTTACTGACAAAAAATGCTTTACACATATATACAGGATTGATTGATTATTTTTTTTTAAATATAAGAACTTGTCTTCCAAATTTAAATTGTATGGTTACGTAACTGTCGTGAAGTTAATAGAATTGAATATTGTATGATGAATATTTCCCATGTACCTTTCCTTTCCCCTCAATCACCAAACCTCTCATCTCCCGTTTCCGTTTCCTCATTCACCTATCTTGCTTTGAAGGGGACACAGTGACACACGCGCTAAAAAGCCAAGTTACTTTTACACAGTAATCATACAAATATGCATTGGTTCACTATAGTCTGTAGCACATCCAGGCACTCAGGCAGAGAGTTGAACGGCAAAAGTAGTGTATTTGTCCGGATTCAAGTCACCGATGCATGGCCACCTCAACCTCTTCAGGACTAGCATCCAATGCAACAAAAACCGCAGCCAAGAAGGAGGCACAGGAGATTGCAAAGAAGTTTGCCTTCCATTAGGGAGAGGATCTCGAAGAGAACATGGATCTGAAGAAGATAGCCTGCGTCCCTCGAACCACGACCAGGCCAAGAACAAGCAAGACCAGAAGAACTGGGTGAAGGACAAGGCCAGGAATGGGCTCACGGAGCAGGACGTGCCGACGAGGATATTGATGACTCCAGTAAACTGGAGGAGGAGAGCACAGAGAGCGCTGTGAGCAACAAGCCTCCAGAAGTCGAGGACAGGCACGAATCCGCATCATGATGCAGGTCAGCAAGGAGCTCTAGATCCGGCAGAGGCTGGACAGCGACGATTCCTATTCCAGCATCATGAGGCACATCAGCAAGGAGATCAAGAGCCGGCTGCGGCTGGACAGCGACGCCTCCGAGAACCGCATATTCTGTCAGTCCTTCCAGCTCTTCGTTACTGGAGAAGTCGAGTCCTTTGATACTCTCACTGGATACCAGCGATATCAGCGAAACAAGCCTGGCTCGTCAGGAGGCAGAGGAGTGCCTCCTTGGTAGATGAAACGCCAAGCGAGGTCACCTCATTTTTTGAGGACGAATAGCATCAACAAATCCAAGTACTCTCAGTTACATTAGAAGCAACGCATCTGCCGATCTTAGTACATCCTTGAGGGCAAATTTTGGATCAGTGGTTCTGCATCGAGTGCAAGCCCAAACTCGTGGCACCCTCCTCGAATATCACGTTCTCCCCTGCATCCAGTGAGGGAGAGAAGCCGACCTGCGTTGAGTGCCCCAAGGCGCCGAAAAAAGGCATTAACTTCTGCTCAAAGAAGTGCCTTTTTGAAGTTAACTTCTAGAGGGCCAAATTGGCATTCAATGACAGCTCGCCCAAGACTGGCTGCACATCGTCCGCCAACAAAAATGACAGCAAGGTGCAGCAACTGGAGTATTAGCTCGAAAGTTTGGCAGAGCTGGCGATCGAAGCTTTCGGAATCATTGAAAGAATGCTTCTCAAGAAGAATGAGGACCATGAGCTTTTCACCGCCGTCCAGAAGCTGCCCACCTCCAAAGACGGATCGCGCCAACTCGGCGTAAGTATTCTACATCGTGTTACCGTTTGAGTCGACCGTCTCGGAGGTGCTCTCGTACCAGCTCCTTCACGTGACTGAAGACGTGAGCAGTCCTGCTTGGTATGTTCCCTCTACAGAAGAAGCTGTGAAACTTCGTCTCCTCACGCCCTACCCAGTTCCCCATGGGTGTGCCGAGGCTGAGGACTGAGGCGATGCCTCACTTCCACTGGACGCCGTATGACCGGAGTCATCTGCTCCAGGCATTCACAGAGACGGAGACGTGGGAACTCTTCCTGCTGAACTACTCGAAGAGGGTTCAAATGAGCCAGAGAGTGGGCGGAGGGCCACGGGAAGGAAATAACGCGCAAGAAAGAAATCATGTCAAGAGACTCCCTATAACATGAACACAGAGAAGGACGAGGACGACCCGGAGCGCCTCTGGTGCATTTGTAAACAGCCACATCGTAACCTCTTCATGATATCCTGCGACCTCTGCCTGGAGTGTTTCCACGGAAAATGCGTTGGCATCTCCAAGGCCAAGGGCAAGAAGCTGGAGAGCGACTGTCACATGTGGCTGCGTCCCAAGTGCAAGTCCACGTCAACAAAGAAGAGTCCGGTGAAAACCGAGGTTGGCTCTAGGCAAGAAGCGGGGTCATTGTCAGCGACTGAGGCCAAGCCAGCATGTTTCGAGTGCTGTCGTGCTCTAACGCCGGCATACATGAAAACAGGGGGAGAGGACCGGACCGGATAAGATGAGAAAAGTACGAAAGTGTATTGCCAATTAAAGCTCCATATCCAGTGCAACACTCTGAAGTCTGAACAAGATTCTTAGTGCTATGCCCGAGACCTCCCCACCAGGGCAGGGCAGATTTTATTGATCGGTTTTTAATGAATGCACGATGAATTAAAATTTGGAGGATGCTTAAACAGATTTAAGCAGCTAAAATGCTTGTACCTCTATGAGCACACATGATCTTTTTTTTATTATTTTTTTTGATGTTATAAAACCATTGGGATATTTTTTTCGCAGCACGAAAAAAGTGTCTCCCCGTCTACGACAAAAATTAGCTGCTTAACTGATGTTATATTTTCATGTAAATTGCATTTTAAAGCTTATGCAGGGAAAAATATTTGGAGAGAAAAATTGTCAATACAACTAGCCGAAGAGTTGACACATTTTGTAATTGAACTTTAAAAGGATTCAGACAGTAAAAAGTAGTTTGAAATAAAAAGAACTTACGTTTTAAATTTGAATTGTGATTGTCGCCGCCTCGCCGGTTTACACGACGTTGGTATCAAATGGCGCAACTGCGCACCAGTCATAATAATTTTCCTGATTGAGTAGAAAGCAGCCAGTTTTGCTTCGGTAAATCCTTTCTTTGTCTTTATTCTACCTAGTAAGATTAGCTCTGTAGGAATGTGTTAATGTGGATATTGTCTAATTACGATGGACGCGCAGTGATTGACGACAGTAGACTGAAAGATACAGAGTTTAATTGTGAATTGCCCTGGCGAGTGCGCTCAAGTGACTGTTCCTAATGACTCACGAAACCCAGCATTACTGCAGTGCTGAGCTCTTTTACCGCATATCCTCCCCAAGCACCCTTGATGGGGTATTTTTAGTTGGGTGTAATAGCGAGCAGCATACAGATTTTTGGATCCTTCACGGATCCGGGTCCAAACTACAAGTATAATAAGAAAAAAATACTTTCCTTAATGAGTTCAATAAATAAAGTCTTGACACTCGCTTTTGAACTCATTTTATGAAGATTTTTAGTTTTGTAGTTAGGGCCCATGTAGTAAGATGGTATAACTGGACCCGGACCCGCACGTCTCGAGTTTTAAGTAGGGCAATAACAATTATATATTTTTTAATTAGTAGTGTTCCAAATTACCTAACAATGCGCGTTTCAGTTATATTTCTTTAAAACTTTATTGAGGCACAAGAATAACTGGCATAAGCTAATTTAAATGGGATCATATCGCTGATTGAAAGACGAGAAAGATTCATTTTATCATGATTGCGATTCAATTATAACCAATGGGGATGGATTTGGGAAAATGAATTTTGTTTAATTACTCTCCTGATTTCTTCTTTCATAAATCTTCTCTTTCCTTCAATATTTCTTCGCCATTATTGAGATCTTAGATGTGTAAAACAAGAACTATTTCTTCTGCTTTTCTCTCCATTTCACACTATTGTTTGAATCTGATCGTTCTAATCGGGTTAACTGATAATTACACATGATCACAGACTATACATTATATATGAACTAATTAATTATTTTAGTTAAAAACAAAAAGGGTGTCAGATCGTCTCTCTATTTTGACAATGTTGCATCTGCTGACGGCGAGCACGGCCTGAGCGAGGGCGGAGAAGCCCTGGAAGCGCCGCCTTCGTTCGCTTGCACTGCCTCCGGCTCGTCCACAGCTGGCGAGTCTTCGCCTCTCAAGTGGAAGTCTGGTGACGGCGACGACTTTCGTTCCTGGACTTTGACCTTCGATCGGGAACGCTTCTGAAGCCGGAAATGCGCTGGAAAAAGAAATTAAAGGATATAACAATTGAATTACATCCTTATTTTATGTAATAATCACTAAACCACCGAGGTAGAAGACAACCAAACAAGGTTATCGATGTTTACCTGTGATTGCAGACTGTCTTTGGTTGGCTCTGGATGTAATTGTGCTGCTCGCTGTGGTAGCTGAAGTGGCTGAAGACGATGAGGGCAACGCGGAGGGCGAACAGGAAGAGGACTCGGCAGCGGGTTTGACTGGTGGATCCGTAACAGCCGCTGTGGGTCTGGCGTAGCCCTCATGTGGAGGGACTCTGGGCGGTGCGGCTGAGCCGTCGTCGTCGTCGTCCGCTGGCGGTGGCGACGGCGTCCTGCTCACGTCCTCAATTTGCTTGGTGGCGAGGACCTTTCTGGTTGCGCCCGTGGTGGCCGCATTTCCCGTGCTCCACTCGTATCGCCCCTCTTTGGGCCGATCCCGTTCAAAGTCGTAGTTCCACCTCCGCTCGGCCTCCCTGCGGTGCAGCTCCAGCTCGCGCCGCACGAATCGGAGGTTCTCCGCCGTGTTGCCGCGTCCGAAGAGTGCTCTCTTGACCGAGCTGGTCTCTGCCGCGGTGGGTGCCGCACGTGCGTCGCCGCCCTCGCTGTTGCCGCTGCGACGCCGCTGCTGGAGGCCGTAGAACCGCTCCCTGAAGTTCATGGTCATGGCAACATGGACGTCCGGTCCGGGTGGAGGGGAAGAAACCGTAACAAAGACCACAGAGACACCAAAGGTCAGGCAGATGCTTCCAATTTCGGTTCCTCGATTACTGTTTGATTTTAAAAAGGCTTGGCTCAGCTCAGCCTGTTGTGCACTGGCTGGGGCGAGTGAGGAGGGAGTCGGTTGCTGAGGCAGGCTAGACAGGCAGAGCAGCACGGAGCTGAGGAGAGGTTTTGCTGAGTTCTCAACTCCCTTCTCCTGGTTCTCCAGCTCAGCCCAACCGACAACGAAGGAGCGAAGCTTGGAAAGAATTCCCTTGTTCTCCCAACCTCGAACAGGGAAAACAAAAACTGATTCGCGGCACAATATTTTATACGTTTTCTAATTTTGCGACAAAATGCGCTATTCACAGACATGTATTTATAAATTTAGAGGGTCAATATACAACGTCATCAACTATTCATGTATCTATATTTGAACTTGTTGTGTTTTAAAAGAAAAAAAAATAACGGTCATCAAAAATTCCTGTAACCCCTATAAAATTTAAAGCTTCCCTTGTCTGCCTGATTTAAATCCAAATTATCGTTACCTCATATTGCAATAAAGTACTTAAATTGAGCCTACTTTGCCACCTAATAAGGCGCTGCTTAATTTTGAAAATATTTAAATTATATTTAGTACATCTATCTCCAAACTGACCCAGAACAATAACTTATAACTTGTTTTGACACACCCCAAAAACTGAATTTAGGGCTCACCCAGGAAACTCTGATTTTAAATCTCTGTTCAAAAGCTAATGAGGTCATTTGCCCTTCTCTAGACTGTTTTTGCATAAGTTGCAATTGGGTTCTTTGTAGCCGACTTTCGCGCCAAAATTTCCAAGCTTTCTGTTTTTTCTTAAAGAGGGCGACACTGTTCTTGGCCTAAAGCCGTAGAAAGGAATGTAATGTTCAATACATACATTTGTAGGGCATAAAATGGGCGTTAGAGGCTTACGAAGTTGGTTTTTTAATTGGTATTCGAAGATTTAAAAATTGCCTTTAATATAACATCAACATTGCACCCTCATTCCTAATTACTTTAGTCATAATTATGAGATAATTATTCGAAACTTTAATGAACAAGTCTGTCTCCGGAGAAGCAGGACTGCCAGAATTTTTTTTAAGTATTTGCTAAAGATGAAATCATTCTGCCCATTAAAGCATATACGTCAACTTTGTGGCATTGAAATAATACTGCACTGTATGAACTTAAATTGTACTTGCATTTTAATACTGTATAAATGATTATTCGGTAATGGGAAACACAATATTGGAAAATTTGGCCTTAATTTCCTTTATAGCCATATGGTAGCCCTAGGGGAGGGGAGAACGTAAATAGGGACGAAAGCTGAGTTCAATGCTAACATAATTCCTTGGGCCAAACACTTGTGACAAAGCTTTTCTTTAATAAAACATAGGAATTTCTTGTCTCTAGTTGCAAGGCCACACATATTATTTATTGGGATTTTTTGTTAACTATCTCTGAATAGAACACCCGCATTCAACAATATTTTTGTTTAGATAATCAAAAGCTTGCTCTCATCCCTTCACAGATCTCAGCTCAAAATGGCAGTCATAATCATAAATGAACGCAGGGTACAGTTAATCTTGGAGCAATAGTCTAATGCATAATGCATAATGGTATAAAACTACGAAAAAAATTAAGCTTTTTTACATTTTAAAATATATTTTATATATGGTCTGTCCCAAAGCTATGCAAAGACTAGTCACAAAATACTGGGTTCATGACAAGTATATAAAAGTAAACATTTAACTATTATATACTCGTGGTGAGTCGTGGGTCATGTATGTTCTCGATCTCTCCTACAAGTCGTACATTTCAGCCTGAGACCGGTGGCTGAGTGCCCAATATGTCAGAATATTATTTAAGGCCAAGAACAGTGGCTCCTCCTTGCGTTCATTCAATGAAGCTGGTTAATTTTGGCGCAAAAGTCGCTTACAAAGAATCCAATTATCCCTTCTGTACGGACGCAAAATACAGCTCAGCTGTAGATTCAAGAACAACCGCATGGAGGAGGGAAGAATTCTTGACCCACTCAGCACAGCAAACAGTAAGAGAACTCAGTAACTCAGTTTGGGTGTTTTACTATTGTGCTGAGTGGGTCAAATTTTGCTGCGCCCTCCTGCGGTCATTGGCGGAACTCAGAAGACGGAGATGCAGATAGGATAATTACAAGTTACTGAAATTTTTACTTAATAAATTACTTCCAAATTTGACTTAGATTGCAATTTCTGAGAGAAGATCTACTTCCCAAATGTAATTTCTAGTAGTGCTTGCTCATTTCCTCACCCCCGGATTGTAGTCGTAAAACGGCAGATCGAGATGCAACCCGAGCGAGCTCGACGTATAAGCGAGATTATTCGGATCCTGCTTGACGGCGACCGTGAAACTCTCTCCGTAGTGGGTCTTGCGAGGGAAGGCAATGCGGCGGCAGAGGGCGGGGAGGGCGTCGGTGTCCGAGGGCACCGAGGTCAGGATCGTGAGGCCGATTCGTTCAACGTCTGAATATAAAATTTGTCTTTAATATTAAGATTTGAGTTATTCTGATTTATTCTTTGTCAATGTCAGTGCAAATTATGTGCTAAAATAAGAAATGTATCACATTTATCATTAGAAACGAGGTTGAATCGTTCCAAATGGATGCATGAACATAATATTTAGTAAAACTTGCTTAGGCATTTAACACTAAAGTCTTATTTAATGTACCTGTCAGCCATTTCAGTCTCTCTCCATCCTCGTTTAACATAATTTTATAGTCATGCCGTCTAATCTCCTTGGTCATCTCTGCGCCCCATAGAATCGGCTTCGGTCTCCCGACGATGCTCATCAGCTCGGAGGCGTTCTCGGAGGAGAGGGATCTTCGGAGGAGCCATTCCTTGGGGAAGTGGCTTTGGCAACCGTCAGGCCAGGACACACAGAGCTAAAATAGTGAGAACTGATAGAATATGAGTTTTGCAACTCGGAGGCGTTCTCGGAGGAGCCACTCATTGGGGAAAGTGGATGTGGCAACCGTCAGACCAAGCATATAATGGATCAATATGCAACATATGTTTTACCATGCAAACAAACTTTGCAGCAATATTTCATGCAAACCCACCGAGACTGGTCGCCGCTATTTTCGGATTCCGAGAATAAGGCGATTATAGGATTCCGATAATAGCGCGACTTTAAGGGCGAAATTCCGATAATAAGCATTTCATGGCAGAGGTAGAGGTCGGGCAAAGTCAAGTTGGTCATGAACTGTATACTGGTGCAAAGTCGAGTCGGTCATGAACTGTATACTGGTGTTAACACCTCTACATGTGTAGTAATCCTTATTATCGGGATTTCGCTCTTATTCTCGGAAGGCTCATTACCTTATTCTCGGAATTGCAATAATAGCCTTAAAGTCGGAAACCGAGAATAGTGCTATTTTCGGGAATCTCTGCAACCAGTCTCGGCGGGATGTGTTACAATAAAAAATATGCATAATACGTATGACAACACGGTTTTCATGTATGAGCTACTTACTAAATAGTTACTAGTTACTTCACAATGCTGCTAGTACCTTTGTGCTCTTCCGCCCCTTCCTGCTGCATCCCCAACCCATTCTCCTCGTCCTCCTCCTCCACCTTCTGGCCCTGATCGAAGAACTCAATCTCCCGGAATCCACCGCTGCCATCAACATAGATGTTCTCAGCCTCATTGGAGAAACGGCCGATGATGGTGCGCTGGTCAACCTGAGTACAAAAATGAAATAACTTTAATGCTTGTAATTAGGAAGAACACTATACTTGTAATGATATTGAGAGCGTTATTTCGACGACAACAACTAAAGAAAGAAACTATGGATGACGTAATCAAAGGCATAGTTTGCATAGCTGAAATTCCACTCTGGGGGGGAAAACGTCATAGGCGGCGTTTTATAGTTATAATATTACTTTCCTGCTTATTCTTTTCCAATAAATTACAAATATTCTTAACCAGTTGTTACAGCCGCTACGAAAACATTAAAACATAAAATAAACCTCTTTTGCTCCGCCCATTTCATCCTCATCGGAGGATGACACGCCCCCGGGGTCCTCGTAGATATCGAGCCCCTCCTCCGAACACGAGTCGGAGGAATTCCGGTCGGAGGAGCCTCGGAGACTGCTTGGGTTGCTACGGCGATGGCGGCCAGCAGATCGGGGCCGATCTTGGAGCATGACTCTGGAAAAGATTTTTTTTCTTATTCAATGGTAGTTTTTTTTTGTTTAGAAACATGTTACATTACATGATTTCCGTGAACGTTCATTCTAAGAAATATGCAAACTCTCATCTCAAATCTGATATTTTAAACATGTCGGCACTAATTTAATTAGCTCCTTCATGACTTAATATAGAAGTTCAGTCGTGTGCGTCGAGCTTTGAGACTAAAATAGATGGAAAAGTGCTTTTTAAGGAAACTCAAAATATATTTATAGCCAGCACTGAAATAGGGCAAGTGTACTCTATAGCAAGTACTGTTTTGCTACCACGTACAAATTAGTATGCAAGTTTGCAGCGAAGATTTTCATGTGAAAATGTTTCTACACTTTAAGAATTAGAAGGAACTCATGAATATCCTTCTTCCAATATATGCAATTATCTTGGTAAAATATTGTCTTTAAGTTAAAATCACAAGTACTATCGCGCAATAATGTTTCCACTTTCGATCCCAGCTTCATGTGGTATGTCACGTCATTATTATATATTATAAATTATCAGGAATGTAAAAAATATATAATCTAAAGTCTCCAAATAACAAATAGGATAAATTAACTTTCAGTTGGTCTTAAAATGCACCTGCAAAAAGTAAGGTACTTGTGAATAAAGACAATTGTACAGAGCTGGTCGACTGTCAAAATGATAAGAGTTCTCTAGCTAAAATTGTAACTCTTCAGTGGAGCCAACAAAGACTTTTAACATATGTGTTATGCTTGGTACTGACACTATACAAGGCACGCAAGAGGTAAAGGACTCTTTTGAATGCTTATTTCAGGCTCTTGATAGAGTTAGTGCAAACAGATTTGAGACCTTTTGCTTCTTATCATTTGGACAGCTGTGGTGACCATTGAAAACTTAAAATTAGTCGGAACCAAGGTTAATATAAGAGTGGTCGGAACCTTGTCTTTCCAAAAGAAGGTAAAACAAAAGCACAAATATGCTTTAGAAATTGCATTCCACGGACTCAAACAGTGGATTCAGGGCAGGTACTCTCTCTATGTTATTTTTTTTATCAATAACCTGCAGAAGCTACAAATTTTCTCTCCAATGTACTGCCATTTACACGTATACGTATATTCAAAAATAGTCTTACCGGAAGCACTATCAGCCCTGGAAGCACAAAGCAAATATTTTTACCAGATGAATATATTCACTTTTACACCACAACGCCACATGAAATAATCAACTTTTACAACCTTAACCTTGAAACTATTCTTCACACAACAACAACACTCCAGATAATTTTTCTCCTCCACTCTGAAAAGGACTTCATATATCACGGCACAAAATAACAACTGACTTCTTCTTCTACATTTTATGGTTTATCGTGCACACCAGAAGTCTTCTTTAACTCTAGGTTTGCGGGCTCGATAGAAGAAGGAGAGCTTAAAGCAGTCACTAGGGTGGATTTGGTGCAAGGAGGGAGAAGAAGAAGAAGAAGAACTTGGAATGGGAAGGAGAAAACATGAAGAAGATTTAAGTCATAGATGAAGAAGTGGGATGTCATTAAATCTGTCTAATTTTTGTAATTTATTATAGATTTGTTCCCTATGATATTATAACAATTACGCGACGGGAAATATAATATCTACAAGTAGGTTAGGATTTATTCATTGTTTAATATATTTTAATAGCAAAGCATTATATTATGACTAGAAAGGCATAATAATCCAGTCACGGTGTTCATTTCTGCACCTTTTCGTGCATGACTACGAAGAAGAAAAGTTGCTCTTCTTCTTCTTTCTTCTTCTCCCCGCCTCTTATTCTACTTTCCTAGCAAAAGGTGCACCACCGTCGTCGTCGTCAATACACGAGCAACTCCTCCGCTCTTAACAGCATTTCCCGAATAGTCTGTCCTTAGTGTGGGGCGCGGTATGGCTTTAAAAAGTTGCCTACGACGACAACGCACGACACGGGGACGTCTAACTGGGAAAAGATCATGAGTTACTTAACTCTGACTTAAAGATCGTGGGTTCGAACCCTCCTAGTGGCTCAGATATTTAACGCTATGTACTAGATCGACTACAACAATGTTAAACGTTTGGTAAGGTCTACAAGCTCTGATATTATTTGTAGATCCTGTAGTTGTTTAAGCTCAAATAACAAAAAAGAAGCAAGTCTACCGTTCAAGGTAGTTTTTCGAACGGTAGAGCTGGGTGTTTATCATGTCATGAGCTAGCCGGCGTGCGCGAGCAATGTGCAGGTTTGATCTTGCACAGGATGGAATGAACGAGAACAACATGGCTGCATTGTTATTACTATCAAATGGCGTATTATTCTTGGCTTAAGATGGTGACATACTTCAAAGTATGAAAATAGTACTGTGGCCAAAAATAGGGTTTTCTCATTATGAATGAATGCGTTCTTGAGTGTCATATTGTGTATTGTTTTATTTATTCAAGTCAGGTTCCATGGAAACGTGCACAAAGACAAGGGCCTAAGGGTACATTAAGAACTAGTTACAATATGTGTATTATATTAATCTATTCAAAACAGAACAGCTCTTGCATATATTGTTATAGCTGATATACTATCATACACAGTTTCTAAGAATAACTTGCAGTTTTTATGTAACTTTTAAAACCTTTTAGCCCTTCCGTTCTCCTCAGTTTTTTTCCGTATCCCCTCTTCGCCAAAGTTTTAGAATCTGGAGACACGAAACGGCTGAGGAGGAAAAAAATGTGAAAAGGAGAAAATGTTGCTGGCTGCAATTCTTGCTGCAAGGAAAAGTTGGTGTCATCGATAGTTTAATATTAAGGAGGGGCTCGAGGGGGGAATGGAGATAATAGTTTTTTTTGTTCTTGACGGATTCCACTTAACAATACAGAGCTGGGGTTCATTGGTAATATTCTGGCGTAACTTATAGCAATTAAAACTAGGATTCCAGGTTGTCATGCACGGATATATGTTATACGAAAAAAATGCACTTAAAAGCAGAACATTAATCCGCTCAGTTCTTTATTTGATGACCCATGGCAGTACATAAAAGAGAAAAATGTGCATCTGCTGGTATTGGAAAAACAAGAAATTAACCTATAAAGTGCCTCTGACCGGGAACATACATTTATTCACGCAGTAGTGTTTCTTATATCTGGACTTGTTTTGACAGACTTTACGTGGGAAATACTGAGACTAAACCTGCAAAACATGGTTATTCTCCGAAATACAGCCTATTTCCTGATTCATGCATATTATGCCCCGTTCGACACATTACGTATGCATTTTGTCCTTGTGCCTATTGATAGAGCCAGAATACACATTCCCATTAGTCTCAAGAGGCTTCTGGTGCTGAGAGCAGACCCTACTTCAACTTGTGATATCTACAATGAATAAAAGAAGCTAGAACGGACTCTCCGTAGTGAGTTAAGTTGTGTACAGACAAGGTACGGCAAGATATTTCTGGCTGAGAAACCTCAGATAATAGTATTCCAATTTCCAGGTAATACCTGCGATTGCCCTTCAGAGAGTATTACAGTAGTGTCCATTCTAGGATGCTAAATACTCATCCGGCCTTAGAATATATCTACTTATATCCCGCATATTGTGTAATGTTCGAGGCAAGATAAGCTTCCAAGAGAATCAGCAAGCTGGCATTCTTATTCGTTATGTAAAAGAACTTGATTGAAGCTCTTCACACTAATGCACTGTATGGAATAAGAGTGCGAGTACAGCTTAGTAGAAGCATAATACAAGACAAAAAAGGGCTTGCGAGTCTTTTTAGAAAAGAAAAATATTACGCAGGCAAGGTATTCTCGCGTGTTAAATAAGACAAAAGCACAGTTTATGGAAGAAAGACGTTTAATGTCACAATTTACTTTATTTCTATGATCAAGATGTAACAATTTTTACGAATGGTAGCCTTCTAAATTAGATTTGTGCTCTTTCCCAAACCCCCGCCCTTAAATACATTTAAAGAGCAAGACCAATCTCGTTCTTTAATAAGACATTCTGTAAAGATTAAAATCCTGAATTAGCATATTTCGAGCCAAAGCTAACCTTCTACAATAAAACGTTTAAAATCATGACGACGGAGTACATTTGAGTTTTACAACAGTAATACTATTTCAACAAGAAATTCCTTTTCTTTTTCTTCATCCTCCTCACAACTAAATCTTCTTCTTCTTCCGTGAATGTGCGGCAACTACTGCGGCAAGTGCGGCGGCATGGGCTGCATCTGCTGCGGCATTGGCTGCGGCGGCATCATCTGCGCCTGCTGCTGCTGCTGAGACGTGATGTACTTGATGTAGGTGCCGTGCAGGAGGTCCACGAAGCCGGGGTCGGTGGCCAGCAGGTAACGGAACATCTGAAAGGAGGATAAATCATGTATATTCAAGTCACTTCAGCCTGTTCTTGATTTTGCTAAGGGTAATTTAGCAACCATACTGCTGCTTAAACGGACCTTACCCGATGGGAACCCCTTGATATACTGTCTAACAGCAAAAAGAAGGTTATTCAGCCCAGCAGCGCGTTAATAAATAAAACGAGTTAAACGACACAGTTTCACTATACAGTATTCATTAGTGTATTAGATAATAACTCACCCCTTCAAACTGTTCCCTCGCGAGCACATACTTCTGCGGGTTCACCCTCTCATCGGCCACCATGGCCTCCATCATGGGCGCCGGCGGGGCCATCATGGGCATGGGCTGGGGCACAACACCATGGGGCACCATCATCGGCATACCGGGCGGGGCAGCGTGGGGCACAACATGCACCGGGTGCCCATTGACCGGCTGCTGGCCATTGCTCACAACGCCTCTCTCCAGCGACCCAGGGCTGAGAAGCATCGGTTTGATGTCTCTGGGTGAGTTGTTGACGGGCTGAGGTTTCTTCTTCTTCTCCTCCTTGGGCGTCTTGAGCGCGGCTGCGGCGTACGAGATCGGCTTGGAGTCCTGCTGCTGGCGGATCATGTCGGATTCGAGGTCTTCGAGGTTGGTGGCGGACAGGGGGACGTTGGGCAGGCCCTAGAAAAAAAGATGGATGCACTTGATAAGAGTCAAATAAACGAATCTCTGGTTGGCTTAAGACAAGAAAATAGGCCACAGTTTTTGTTGT
>LR140236.1:0-18351 GCA_900659605.1 Tisbe holothuriae | reverse complement strand
TGATTGGAAGTGGTAGATATTACGGTTTAAAGTTTTGGTTTCGATCTCTTTTAGTTCGGGAAAACACGACCGGAAATTGTGGTACGTGTTTACCCCGAGGTTGCGTGACCGGAAGTCCCGAACGCATACTCCTAAAATATTTAGCCAAATAAATTCCGGATTGCTATGTTGAAATTTACAAGTACCCAAGGCCCTTGCAAGGGTATATAAAACGGCAAGTACCTAAATGAATATAATTAATAAACTACTATCTTGAGTTTCGTCATGATTAAATTATATTCATTTAGAAACTGATGTCTAATTTTTGAGAAAAATTTGTAAAAGAGCCAGGATTTTATATATGGTAAAATAACCATATATACTTATGCATATACCATATAATATTAAGTATCGTAAAAGCTACCAGGACAATTTATGTTAAATTATTGTATATTATTGAAACACAATTATCATCTTTACAGTTGCTATATACATATTACATATTACTTGCGTGAGTTTCAAACAATAACCAATTTAGGCCTGGTACACCAACTTAGTCATGTAATGCTATAATTATAGAAAATATTTGGACGGATCGGTTCCGGGTCGGGGTCCAGCCTAGACCGGCGGTTCTGGGTCCGGGTCGGGTCCATGTTACTACATGAAGCAGATACAAGCTAAAGATTCTCTGTGTATACCAGGTATCCACACAGTATGCTGCTGCTTGTTGGTTGTTGCAATTGCTCATTTTGCTGCCATCAAATTTCCCTAATTCCCTACTTTAGTTCAACTCACGTTAGGTCCTGGAGCTGCTACTGCTGCAGAGCAGTATACTCTTGGATTTTTCTTTAATCTAAAAGTTTACTGGCCGGCCGGACCAGCGTTTTAAAATATATCGGGTGTGGGGACCGGGTCCAAGTTGGACCCAAGATTGGGTCCGTGTACCCGCACGACTCTAGATATAAAACACTTCGTTGCGCTTTTAAACATAAATTTATTTTCTGACAGGGTATATGATCATGATCGGCTTTAAAATTAATACTGGCTTTTTTTCTAATCAGTATTGCAGAAGACGTACCCCTCTCAATAAAATCGGATTTTGGTAAGATAGAGTAAAACTAAGGTTATTTTTGGATTTTTCAGCATATTTTACATTATGTAACCCAGCACCAATTTATTTGGACCTCATTTAGTAGCATTAAAGCCATGCCAAAGTGGACCCAATAGCAAAACTAACATATATCTAGAGCTAATTTGCCTGACCCAACCTAACCTAGCATAATGCAGTTTCCTCTTATTTTCCTAGCCCTGTGGGAGCCCTAGCCCTGCAGAGCACCTAACCTAATCCCCTATATTGCCCTCAACCCCCTAACCTAGCCCTGCGGGGCTGTTCGAGTGATCAAAGATTTTTTTTGAGAATACTTAAATAAGCAGTTTTGGGGGGCAAAGACCATGAATACTCAACTTTCACACCATATTTCTGATACTGGATGATCCTGAAATTATGTCTTCAACTCTCATATTATGTAAAATAGGCTGAAAAATACAGTGGAACCCTTAGTTTTTCTCTAAACCTGGTTATGCCAATTTTATCGAGAGGGGTACGTCTTCTGCAATTGCACCCAGTATTTGATCCAGATTTGGAGATCTAAGAAACGGAGCACCTTAGGACCGAATGAATGTCAATAATTGTGTTTACTTAATTCCAAAGGAAAAGTTTATGTTGTACTGCAGGGTATTTTTTCAAAGTACCTTTTTAAATTTCTAATAGCTTCTTTCAGGGGCATTGTATCAATTTTACTATCAGGTACAAAAAAAATGTTCACGTATGGACATTTTATGTCATGAGATAAGAAAATCTGAAAAATTTAAAACATATTTCCCCAGACGGACAGTTTTTTCATAATGTGGTCCTAATAATTTAGGCCAAAAGGGAAAAATGGCAATTGGAGAAAAATCCCACTTTGACCAAACAAATTAGGTAAAAGTGACTTTAGGGTCCTAATTTGTTCCAAAAAACATTCTTTAGTCATAAAAACACATAAACTAAAAAATATATGAGTAAACCTACACTCAATTTTGAGCTAATAAGTGAACCCCCTAAAATGGGACTACTATTGTGTACCAAAAAAAAACATAAAAAAAGTTTTTAGAATTTAATTTAAAAAATCCTTCAAACACAGGCATAACAAGTTAAATAGATAGAGCAAATTCGAAATTATTCCAAATTAAATTCATTTTTTTGCCAACGCGTTATAATTTTGTTAATTTTAATATTACAAAAAACTATAATTACGAAAATTGGAGCTCAAGACTCAGGCAATACAAATGCAATAATAGCAATAATATATTTAGACTTTTATTTGGATTTTAAAAAGTAACTTGATTCAAATAACGTCAAACGTAGAACTAAATATACTTGTATAAGATGAATTACATCCATACTGAATTTACGAAATGTTGGGAAACGCTAAATGATTTATGCTCTTCTCACTCGTGCCGTAACCTTATTTATCTTCACATACAAACTATAATCATAAAAGAGATAGTACACCATTAAAATAATCGACGCATTTATATCTCAATGAAAATGTGATTGTCTTTATCCTGAATACCCCATTTCTCTCTTGGTAATATATTCTCGGATTTGTCCTGTCCTGCACTCGCAAAATAAGTCTTCTTTCTACGACATTTTCGTCCCCTTTCGTTCGGTGGTAGGTGGCAAAGCTTCAGCAAGTGAATGTCCGGTCGTCCACTTTTCCGCTTTTATGCAGCGAAAGCCATTTATTTCTGCTTATCTAAATCCCACCCCATTCCATCCAAATTGAATTGAGGCGACGTCGCCTCTTTGAATATGGGAAGAAGAAGAAGAAGAAAAAGCCATTTTATTCTGGGGAAAGCTGTGATGGTGTGGAAAAGGAGGAGAGAAGAGGGACTGACCAAACTCAAGGGGACAAAACAATGAAGAAGAAGAAGAAGAAAAATGGAAATGGACTCGAGAGAGGGAAAAGGGAAGGGAGTGATGCTATAATAATAATAATAGAACCCACGAACAAAGGTTCAAGTCTGGGTCGCAGAAATGGGAAATAAGAGACCATTGAGTTGCTGGAAATTGTGAAAATGTGTGTTTATTGATATCTTAAGAACACTGATACATAGACGTAAAGGAAAAGAAAATACACAAATTAGCCTATATCTAAACAGTACTAATTACATTTTCATACTGGATACAAATCTGTACAAATTGAATACACTTCCTAATCACATGCATCGACTTGTTCTTCGTTTTCTTCTTCTTCGTGTTCTTTATACTTATTAAGTTCGTGAGGCGAGCATGACTTTCAACAGCACCATTTCATGATCCAGTTGTCAGAGTAAGAGGGAAAATGAGTTGCACTCACAGGAGATTAAAACATATACAACGATTCTTTTTTGCACCTAGGCAATTGCGTGTTTCACCGGGTTGAGAATGTCAACGTAAGGAATTTAACACAGATAGCTAGGAAACGACAGTGTGTGTGTTATCCTATTATATGTAAGTAACAATGATGCCTTGCTCACACCGTTCACGGGGTTAAAAATGGTTTTGAACCAAGTAGCTTAAGTAGTTAACGTTCGTCTTGCGCTTTTAGCTGGCCTTCATAAAGTAAACTAACTAATAAATATTTTCTTCTTCAAAAAGTTTCTTGCATCAGTTTGTATCGAATTTCTGTCTTGCATGTTGGTCTTAGCGTCGCACACTTAGACACGGATTATTCTTACCATTGAGTATTCTTTTCTCTTTTTCTTACTAACGTCTGTCGGCCGTGGACTTTTCTCCTTCAGCCTTTGCCCCCAAATTGGGCTCAAACTTTGCCTCGAACTTTGGCTCGTATCCGAACGGGGGCGGGACTTGCAAGTGCGGCGGCAGCGTGGACATGATAGCCGACGCGGTGGCTGACATGGAGGAGGGCGACGACGTCAGCAGCGAGGCCGCCGACGAGGTCAGGAAGGGCGAGGAGAACGAGACCGAGGCCGGCGTGCCGGGGAGGAAGCAGGACGACGAAGATGTGGGGCCTAGAGGCGAGTGGAGGGGGAACGGAGACGAGGCGCTAGCAGGGACTGGACCAAGTAGAGACGACGACGAAGTTAGGGGCAGCCCTGAAGGGGGGCTGCGAGGCGAGCCTGGTAGGAGAAAAAAAGTAAATATGTGTGTGCAGTTGATAAGTAGCTGTCAGCAGTACCTGGTGAGTCGGAAAACGGTGTGACAGGTGGTGTCGCCGAGGACCTCGGGGATGCCGTCGCTGCCGCCGCCGCCGCTGCTGCCGCCACTGCTGCCGGCCCGAAGAAGTTCTGCATCGATGCTGGTCCCGGTCCTAGTCCTGGCGAGGGCGCGAATGGAGGGGGCGATGCAGGGGAGCTGGGGCCACCGCTGGAAGTGCTCGGAGGATTAATCCGCTTTTCCTTCTGTCGTCTAGAACGAGACCAAGCATAACTACATCTGACTCTCAGAGAGGCTCATTCTTACAGTAAGTGGAGGGGCATACACGGTCGGGGACACCAACGCGTGTATGCCCATCCTAAGTGGCTTGAGTATTCACCTGTTACAAAACCATACGCGGACAACTTCCTTCTCCATGTTGAGGCTGTCGGCCACATAGGTGATCTCCTCTGAGGTGGGCTTTGGGTTCTGCCCAAAGGCGCGCTCCAGAGCAATGCGAACAGTGGTTTCAATAGAGGTGCGCTTCTTGCGGCGCCGACCCATGCTGTCAGCAGAATTCAAGGAATTGCAGTACAAGCTCGAATTATTCAGGGAGTTGTCGGCGTCCTCGAGCCACTTTTGTAGCAGTGGCTTCAGCTTGCACATGTTCTTGAAGGAGAGGTTGAGCGCCTCAAAACGGGAGATGGTTGTCTGGGAGAAGTCATTGCCGTACATCTTGCCCATTGCAAGACCAACATCGCCCTGAGTGTAGCCTATCAAAGAAATTAGGCGCGTGGTTTACACAAAATACAGCATCATAGTAAGGATTTCTTAACCTACCTAACTTGATGCGTTTTTGCTTGAACATCTTTGCAAACTGTTCCAATTCTTCCAAGTCAGTAGATTCCTCGGGAGGTAGTTCAAGCCTTGGTGGCTGCACCTATAACAAGAAATTAGAATTAACTTTGTGTTTATTACTATTTCTTCAAAAGACAAAAATGCACATGGGATTCCTCAAAAAGTAAACTATGATTCAACGAGATGTAGATCAACGTATAGGGCTCGTAACATAAGTTAAACGAACCGCAAATTGGCCGAACGGAAACTGTGGATGCGGCGCTCCGTTTCCGTTTCCGGCCCCTCTACCGAGAATACCTCCCGGCGGCGGGACCTTGGGCGGTGATGGGCTGTTAAACCTTGCCTGAGCCTGTCTCTGCTGCAGCGCCGCTGGCATCGTAAGCTGGGCCTTGGTTGGCTGATGATGATGGCTTCGTGCTCCTGTTGGGCTGCTCCTGAGGGAGTTGTTGGGAGAGGACAGACGGAGACACTTGGCGAAGCCGTTACCGCTGGGGTGGCTGCTCGATGAGCCATGATTCTGCTGCTGTTGCTGCTGGGCAGCGTGTTTCTTTTGGATCTGTTGTAATTGGCTCGCTGCCTGTGCCATGGCCTGCTGAAACTAATGAAGAGAAAAAAAGCTAGAGAGAGTCCTATTTAGTAATCGACCTCGCTTAGATTGCAAGGAAGGGTTAATCTGACGACTTGTTTGATGAAAACATGGATTGTTTCCCTCCTTCTGCTTTTTCTTCCAGCTCGCCTACTTTTTCCAATCACGAACACTTGGCAGCAAATAAAAGTTTTTTTTATAATTTAAATTTGCTCCCATCACGCGAACTCGTGCCAAATAGTACTCTAGCTCTGTTAGCATGACTCGATGGCTGACTCTTTCCTACGCTCCCTAACCCTTAAACTCTCTTACCTGTGCTTGCTGCGAAGCCTGGTTTCCCAGCGGAAGTAGCTGGAATGGGGGAGTTCCCGGAGGAAGCGCCCCCAGTGGTGGCAGAGGCAGCGGCAGGGGCGATAGTGCTGAGGGCGAAGGTCGAGACGCGGCCGCAGACAGTAGGGACAAGGACACTGGCGGCGGTGTGTGGGATCTGGACATTGAGAGCAGCGCCGGAGGTGGTGGGAGAGGACCCCCGCCCGAGGGCACGGTCATTGGTGTCATGGACGACGGTGGTAGCGGCGACCGGAGCAAGGAGGGGGACGATGGAGATGTGGTGGTCGTCGAGGGCTCGCTCTTGGACAGGGTCGACGGCGTCGAAGGCAAGCTGACCATGGGAGCGCCGAGTCCGCCGATACCCAGGAGTCCTTGCAATCCGTTTGGTGTTGGGAAGCCAGGATGGGGAGAGGTGCTTTTCAGGTCCGGTTCATCCCCAAGGCTTGCACTATTCTGTTGCAGGAGGAGGACGTTTTGAAGGTGATGCTGAATGTTCTGCTGCTGCTGTTGAAGAGCCTGTTGGATGGCCTACAGGCAAAAACGGTGGTTAAATTCGTTGTTTAAATAGTATTATTGTAGTAGTACTGTTTGTTGTACCTGTAGGTCTGGGCTTTGTGGTATTTCTGGTCGTGCCGTCAGGGTTAGCTGATGTCTAGCTGCTGCCGCTGCCAACTGGTTTTGAAAGAGGCCGGGCGTGGCCGCACTTAAGGCCATCAGCTGCATCGACAACTGGTAGATAGAGACAGTTAGTTCATAGTTTATATCACAAATAAATCTTTGGACACTGAACTCACACTAACCTGGTTAAGAGACATTTGTCCCGCCTGCAGCGCCGCCAGCGCAGCTTGAACACTTGCCACAGCGGATGATGATGGCTCCGCGCCGTCCTTGCTTTCCTCCTCCGATCCCTTCTCGTCCATGTCAGGCTCGGCACCATCGCTCTCCAGAGGAGGCGAGGGGCTCCGAGGGATTATCGCTGCGGGGCTGGGAAGACGGAGGCTGGGTGGACGGCTGCCAGAATCTTCGAGAAGAAAAAGAGTCTGTTAGGACCAGTTTTTATTATGCCCAGCATGTTCCTCTTACTTATGACGTCCATTTGTGCTTGAAATGAGGCGAGGTTTGCCCCACAGCTCATCCACTCTGACAGACTGACCCCTTTGGAAAGTGCCTCTCCCAGTCCAAGTGGAAAGAGCTTGCTGAGGTCAGCGCCGCCGCCACCACCATCAAGGTTCGCAGCCAGCTGGAGATGGGATCCATCGAGGGAGGATGCCAGACCCTTGGGAGGGGAGTCTCTGCATCGTTTGAGGGAGACTAATAAAGACAATAATGGTTTAAAATTGAACTGGTTAGATGCATATAAAGTGAACCCTACCTTTGGGATTTTCCTCCTTATTTGTTTCATTGGCCAAGTTTAACACCGAGGAAGGATCTAAAAGTAAAAGGGGAAAAGCTATTAAATATGTAATTGCTGTCTCTTTACGATATTCCTCCCCTGCTACAAACTTGACCACAAGTCGTTCATTGATTTGATTTTGCTCATTTCCTGTCATCCTTGTTTCGTGTTTCCCTTTCTTTTCTCCCTTTCTCCAGCAAATGTCAACAGAGTCCATTTGGAACCCTAATTTTTCTTGTTCATTTATTTTTTCTCCAACTTTCAGCCAACTCCATCTGTGACCCTTCGGGCAACTTTTTCATCAAACACAAAATCAATCAAAACCAGCTCCTGCTTTGTTGTACAACGACGTCGTCTCCTCCTGGCTGCTGCACCAGTGTTTGGATATTGCCAAACAGCAGCGGCAACAGAAAAAAAGTAGCTATCAATGTTAAAGAAAGAAGAAGCAGAGAATGAAGTGCTTCTGGGAACTGATCGTCGACGGAAGACGAAAGAAGAGAGAGGAGCGTTTTTAGTCAGATACACGAACACAATTTAAAAGCGACGTTAATCTGGCACAAGCCTCGCTCACTCTAATGACGAGGTCAAAGCTTTCAAGATGAAAAAGGGGGTTGTTTGCAAACGTATATCATCCTCTCTTAATGCTCTCTGTTTAATCACAAACAACGTCTTAAGCCCACACACTTATCAAGCGCAGGTCAGGATTAGTTAGCAGAGGAAAATAATCCCCACTCTTTGTGGGTCCCCAAATATATCAGAGACAATCATATTTGTGATGGCAAGTTGTCTGCTTTGTTGGCAGCAGCAGCAGCAGCATTTTAGAGCATTACTGAACTAGAGTGTCAATAGCTTGTTCTCCCTCTCGAGTTTTTAGCTTTGGTACAAAATGAGGCAGCGAAGAGTATGAGGAAAGACGAGAAGAAGGACCGAATTCAAGATGGAAAGCCTTAGAGCCAAAAAAGAGTGAGTGTGTGTTTGTGCGTGAGAGAGAGAGAGGAGAAAAAGGCGAGTATAAGACTTGGGTCTGAAAGAAGCCTCCTCGCTAAACAGTACTAGTGTGTAGTTGGGTATAGCAGCAAAATACATAAAAGAGTGTGCGTATGCGAACTTAACCAAGCCTTTAGCTCGATTCACCTCCTCTTCATCCTCCTCCTCCTCCTCCCTTGAGCCAGCACTTAAAAAAGTGAAAAAGAAAGGTTGGCCAGCCAAGCAGGCCAGGCGGGCTGGGATTCTAGGCAGATAGTTCTTTGTAGCCTGAGCAGAGCATCATTTCTGCACAATAAAGGCTATAGCGAGCAAAAGCCAGTTAGGATCGCTGGAGGGAGGAGCTAAAGTAGCAGGACAAGCAAGCAGGCAGGCAGGCTGCGGCCTTTGAAATAAAACCCTTTGCCCGCGCCTGCTTTCACAGAACTTTGCACAAGAACTCAGGCATAGACTGACTATGCACGAGTATAAGGGCTTTCTGCAAAAACCGCCTGCTTAAGTATACGCAACGAGAGCTAGGAGAGACGAAGAAAGAGAGAGAGAGAGAGAGCAACTTTCGGGAAATTGGAGGACTATTTAATTATAGGGCTCTCCACTATATACTTGATGTTTAATATTTTCACGTCATAAAAGATTTTCCTTTAATGCTGTTGCCCTCATTTATGCTCTTTCTGGAGGTTGGTTGTTCGCTCTTCAGTCTTTGTTCTTATCCCTCATTTTACCCGTGAATTAACTACATGTACATAATACATATTCCAAGAAGGCAACCGAGGGAAGAAGCACACTTATCTTCTTATCACGGTTCAGTGCCAATGACGAGCGAGGGGAGACCCCACAAGCCAGCTCGTAATGATAAACCAGGGACGCCTTTAATGTCTCCCTTGACTATTGCAATGGGTAGTTCGACTGTTCTAATGACGAAGGGAGACTACAGCTCTTCTGCCATCCCTGACTGGCTCTTAATGCATTCATGCACATATGGGTATGTGTAATTTGTACTTGTATATTCTTGTTGTCCTAATCCCACATGTTGCCGGCAAAGTCGTTATCTTGCCTAGCTTCTGCTGTTCCTCGCTCGCACCAACGTCTCATATTTCTTCCGCTCTTTACGCTTCGTTCACTTGAACGAAGCCACTTTATCAGTAATGGAGACAAAAGGAAGAAGAAGTGGAACCGTGTTGGCAAAAAGGACTCTCCAGGGGAGACGACAGACGTCGGAGGAGAAAGCATTTGGCAATAAAGAGTGATCATCGCACCTCGTACTTTGCATATGTCATGATGACCCCGACCCCGGCTGACCCAGCTCCCCTCCTTCCCTTTCCTCTCCACTCATCGGGGAAATGGACCCTATAAACCCGATCTCGTTTTATTCAATTATTCTTTCCATTTTCATCGCTGCTTTTCTTCCTCTTTCCATAGCCATTCATCCATTTCGGTTTCTTATTTTCTCCTACTTCTTCTATTTCTCCCAGAGAGTATTGTTCGATTTTGCGCTGCGCCCCCCAGCCAGCCGTAGTAATACTCCCACCCAAGCCATACACGGTTGCAGGTCCTTGTCTCGCTTTCTTTCTTCTGTCCCCGGAAGCAGACTCGGAATGTATGTATGGTGCAACACCAACTATGACTATGGTTGTTGGGTGGGTGGGAGTGAGTGAGTGAGCGCGGCCGCAGCAGCAGCAGCAGCATCGAACACGGGGCTTTGACATTCGAGAGGGATAAATGGGGAGAGAAGAAAGGAGAAGAAAAAGTCTAGACAGACTATAATTGTCTCAATGTCTAAGAACATATTCAAAGACCATTGCGAATAATTAACGCTTGCATTATTCCCTGTTTGCGTGATACTGCTTAAAAAGAGAGACAGACAAAGGTGGCTTAGATACTTGTATACTTGTGGGAGTTTCTGGGTAACTTTTCAGCCACCCCCTCAAAACATTGGCACTTTCATAAAAAAAAGTTACAGAGATTTTGTCTGATGGCAGAATTTTGTTAATCTTATTTACCTTTAACATGCTCTCCAGCATTTTCAATAAAATCTATCCACTGCTTAAATCCAGTGCTCTTTTTTGACAGTAATACTCCTCGAAAGTATTTATCGCTCTCAATATTTGATACTTTTCCTTTCTTTCTCCTCGAAAACGAGTGGTAAGCATGCAAACGTGCGCGAACAGCTCCAGCAAGTATTCGATCACAGAGAGGTCATAAATATTCCGGAGCATTTTATGCGTTGTTCTGAGGGTATTGGAACTGTACTAGTTGGCCATTGACACCTAGCACAAGTATATATGTAGGAAACAGTAGTAGTAGCCCCATCGAATGGTTGTGCATGCAGGGGAAAGTAGCAACATTAACAAAAGCATCCAGAGTATAGAGCAGAACTGTGGAACATGTCTCGATAGCATTGGCAAACATAAGTATTGACTGAAGGGAGGTTACTACTCATATACCCATGCCATTCACAGTTAAATCAAAGGGGATCTTCAAGGCGATGTTATTGCAATGTGGCCCTGGAACAATTTATACCATTTGCACCAGTATAATAATCGAAATTAATCCATAAAGGAACCAAAGCTCGACTTCTGTTATCCTCGTTTGCTGATCGGGTTTTGAAATAGAAAATTACTACATAAAAAGTTATTTAAATATGATTAACGTGCGATTTGCATGAAAAACGACAAAAAAAACTCAAGTTTCGGTTTGTTCTCTTTGTTGCTAGAGGTGTTCTTTCTTGGTAATAATTATATATGTCACAAAAATCAGAACTTATAGTAGTATAAAAGTACTATTTTTTACGCATCTATAATAGTTTGAAATATTCCTATCCTAATCGACAATAACTAATTTTTCCAGAAGCAAAACATCAATTAGTTTGCCCAGTGATAAATTATCATTTCGGGGAAAAGACGTTATTGTTCATAGTATGTAAGGTTTACCTTTTTGTCTAGAAAGCTGTAAAAGAAGTCTTTGTTTCTACTCCCTTTTGAATGCGTTCTCTTCTTATGAATAACAAGGCTATTCTCCAAATTACCGTGAAAGCAGCATACTTTTCTCCTGCTCTACTAATGGCATATAGACAGAGCAACAACCTACCTTCTCTTCTACTTACTTATTTGTCATTAAAAGTCAGTGCCGTCATTTTAAATATTCCTCTGTGACATTTACTCTACTCGTGAAAAAGGTGTTTGAAGTGACACATGTTCTGTTTACAAGGAGACTTTTGCCATTTTACCGAATATGAATTAACCATGCTGGCTGCTGTTTAAGAGGAAAGAACGGAGAGCAGGTGGAAGCATGTTGGCGCCTCTGTTAAAAAGGCCATCTCTACAGCGGCGCATTCATTATTGACGAGAACTGTCTCTGAGTGCCACACTGAAATAATATGTTGCTGGACCATCCTTGTTTGCTGTATGTATGCTTCTTTTACTTCCTCCTTCTTCCTCTTTGAAACGTCTGTCGTTTTCCCTTTCAATCAAGTGAGTAAACAGATCGCCAAAAGCAGAATTGAATTGGATGGAAAGCATCTTGCAACGGGGATTCCAAATTATTGCCAAGCTTTGATTGTGGTCTGTCTGTATGTCAGACTGGACTGGATAAAAATATCTGTTTTGCTTCGAATGTCTCTCGAATCCGGGGTCGGGACATTTCTTCTTGCAAGATTACTACAATGCAATCCTGGCTGCTTCGGAATTACAAAATGAGAGGGAGAGGAATCCAAGACTTTTTTCTGACCGTCTCCTCCTTTTTCTCTGCTCACTCAGCTGGATAAACAGAATATTGAGCAAAATCTTTCTTCCATTCTTGGAACGAATGCCGCTGCTGCATGCTGGACTGGGGAAATGAAACAAAATTAAGCGACCATATGTTTCCCCTCCTAGCTGTACTCTCTACTTCCGCCAAAATGATGATGGAAATGCTTGAGGCGCGTGAGATGGTCAAATGCAAAGGAGGAGGAGGGGAAGGGAACACAAATACTCAGAGTAGAGTAAAAGAGACATCTTGTTCTATATGAATATCCCTAAAACAGTTTTCATATTTGGTGTTCCTAATTCCCATTAGTCAGAAGTGCCCTTCTTCTAATGCTGAGTGAAAGCCACTTTCTAATGATGTGCTTTAGACTTCATTATGTTCTGCCATGATTAAGCCGCAACCATTTTCCGTCCGTCTTCTTCTTCTTCTTTTTCTTCCATGTTAATGTGCCTATTCCATGATTGATTCCTACCTCAATTTTGGTTACTTAACATCAGAATGACGTTATGACACTTTTGACTTGGAGCGTGTAACCCTGATGAGGCGTTTACATGCAAAACGAGTCTGAAGATGTGAAAAAAGCAGGGGATCCATCAAGGAGTCGACAGATTGCTATCCGGAGAAGGAACCTCACTTTGGCACGATAACTCAGAACCGTTCCGACGACAAAGAACATGTTTGCCATTGAGTGCAAGAAAGCTGTAATCTTGTTGTAGCTCATCCACTCAACTTCTTTCAAAATCTCGCAAGAGCTTTTTACAGTTAATCTCAGAAACAGTTGTTGGAACAGCAAACAAAGCAATGATGGTCGTTTGCTATTGCAAGGCTTTCACACAGCGCGGTGTGTTTCTTCTAATTTACATTCAATGCTACTTTCACTGCCGATTATTATTACAGTCCATTAAAATGTGTTTCCCTCATACTTTGTGACATGCGATGGAGCAATGAACAAACGAGCTCACGGACAAAAATCACCTCAATTTGGAAAATGGTACAGTTTCTGAGCAAATAAGTATAAAGAGTAAAATGACTCCATCAGCATTTGTTCGAAATCCCAAGTTCACAACAACATGATCAAAAGTCCAATTGTCATTTCATTGACATAAAGAACGGCATCATGGCCATCTTGTTTCACTCACCTTTGTCCTCTTCCGAGCTTTTGATATCTCTGCTTCCTTCAGCTGCGGGTGACACCGCCGTTTCCCGCTCTCTTGAATATTCATCCTCCTCGATATCGTTTCCTTTCGTCTGCAGCCTTTCTTCAGTGTCCACCACCTTTGTCTCTTTCTCCTCCTCTTCAGGCTTCTTGACAGCCATATCAGCTTCGTCCTGCTGCTGCTCAGTGGGATCGACGCCTCGAAGGATCATTTCGTTGCAGGCGGCCTCGCTCATCAGCTGATGATGGTAAGAGTTGGCCATCGAGTCGGGGTCTGTGGCCTGAGGCGGTGGTGGAGGGGGAGCTCTTGAAGACTGCTGTTGTAGCTGCCGGAGCAGCTGGACCGGACTGGGCAACATACCCAGGGGGAAATGGAGAAGCTGGGAGCCTTCGCCGAGGGCTCCTCCAGACTGGAGTTTGCTGCTGCTACTAACAGCCGATGATGATATTAGAGATTCCTTGGTCGTGTGTCCGTCTTGTCCTGCTTCTCTGCTGAATTTAACTTCTTCTTCAAGTGGACCCGATGGGGCCAAAGAAGGCCAGGCTGAAATAACAGGGGCCTTCTCCATACAGGTGTTGCGGTCTTGGTGCTAAGATTGGACTTTTGGGCATCAGCATTGAGCGATATGGGAACGCGAACGATCGGTGGCCTGAAAAGTCGCAAATTCAAAATGATAACAGGCAGCAAAAAGTGCATTGAGTACATATTTAGAGACGAGCTACCCTCTTTTATACCATTCATTATTACTTCACTTGATATTGTTTTCTCATTCCTCCTTCTTACCTTTATTCTTTTATTTTTCAAATGCCATATTTCATATTTCCTTCTTGTTCGCACTTTTAATCACTCTCTTGGTGTTGTCTAGCGAGTCGCCGATGCCCAAATGCCTTATCCTTCTTGTTCCTCTCTTTTCCCTTGTTTCTTCTTCTTCTTCTTCTTCTTCTTCACCTTTGCCGATCAGACGAAAGTCGCCCCTTCGCAAAACTTTGTCGCCGCCGTCCGACTTCGTCCCTTCGTCCGTTCGCTCGAAAGAAAAAGAAAGAAAGAAAAGTTTTCCACATCCTCAGTCATACGGGGCTTGAAGCAGCTCTCCAGAGGAAGAAAGAAAGAAAGAAAGAGGGCAAGAGAAGGGAGGCAAGGAACGAGAGAGAGAAAAAGAAAAGCTTCGTGCCTCCCTCTCGCCAACCTTTCCCGGTTCCTTTCCAGTTTTTTTTCTTTTTTTAAAAATGCTCTTCCTTCTTCTTCTTCTGTTCTTTCAGTGTGCTCTGCTCTCTTACTCCCGGCAAGCTTTCCGCTCTAAAAGCGAGCAGGATTTTTTGGCTTTTGCCGTCGACGTCGTTTTTGCCACTTTTCTCCCCAAGCCTTTTTCGCTTCTCTTTATTCTCTTCGTTCACAAGAGATGTATAAAGAGACAAGGAAGTTTTGGGTGATAATTCGGAAAAAATATTACTGTATTTAAAGTAAAGTATTTAGAACATACAAGGGTATAGTGGTTCAATATTTTTTAATTTAAAAGGACACCAAATTTGCAATACACAATAATGTTACGTTTATCGTTTTTGGGTGTAATTTGTACGTTGGGGTAGTTTCTTTGTATGTATGTAGATCTTACAGTACATAAATAGTTAAATGTTTGTCGACTTGAAGAATTTCTACGTACTTAAATACTTGCATAATTACCAAGGTCTAAAATAGTGCAGTATTGAAATTATTTGGATCTTCATTTATGCCTGTGCATGATCAAATACGAAGAAAATCCTTTTTCGTTCCAGAGAGCAAAACAGGAAATGTTAAAAAAGTTTTTCACTACAGTAGTGTGATTTTGGGGCTATACTTGGCTCATTCATGTATTTACTATGAGGGGGACTAATACTAGTACCTAGAGAGGAAACGCTCCACCTGGCCAGGCAAGAGATTTTGAAGCCATGTTTTATTTGATAAAGAAGGAAATAGGTCTCGGCATGCGCGCACGGACTTTGTTGTCAAATGGGACTAAAGACACTTCTTGTTTTTGGCTTCACTTGCTTCCCCTCTAATAGTTACCTACATATATTTATCCTCTAAGAGTAAGTAGTAGTAAAACTCATTGTGTATTTACCAGTAACTGTCTTAGGTCATTGGGCTCAGTGACTGATAATACAACTTGGGGAACTCCCTAGGACAGCAAATGAAAGATTAAAATTGGAATATTTTCTTGATCCATTATTTTTTATTAATAAAAATGCAGTTATAGTGGGCCAAGCATTTTTAATGTGCTGTAAAAGCATGTTTTGATTGTGGAAACAATCTGATGACCGAACTTAAAAGCCCCTTGAACGCAAGACTAGTTTTTCAATCTTCATAGCTCAAATATATACATTTGTTGGCAAAAATTGTTGCCTTAGAATGTAAACGGTGCGACACCTAATATTTTCTTAAATAAGTAAATAAAGTAAAGTTTGTAGATATTTAAGTGCTACCAGGGTGTTTTTTCAAATGACCTAGTTTCAATTGTTAATAATTTTGTTTGGTACATTTGATTAATTTTCTTATGAAGTGCAAAAAAATTTCTGAGGTTTGGAAATTTCACTTCAAAGGGTTTGTAATTTGACATAATATTTCCAATACTCAGAAGAATGTTTGTGCTTCATAACAAGCAGGATAAAATGCACCAGAAAAAAGTCATTACCCATCGAAAAAAAACACCCTGTGTAAGTGAAAAGTAGCAGAATTGTGTTAATGTTTCTGACGGAATTGTGTTATTGTAAAACTTTTGTCGTCCGAACCCTGGGGCGCTTGCGGTGCAGAAGATTACAGGTACAGGTTTGAATCCCGGCGATGCATTCTAGCACAGCCCAGGAATTGCACAGACTAAGTTTTTTTGCTGGAATTGCACAGAATAAGAATTGCACAGATTTGGCTCACATCCAGAAGTGTACAGAATAGAATTCGAATTGCACAGACTGTACCTTAGGGGCCCTAGGGCACCCCTTAGGAATAGATTAGGAGTTCCACAGGGCTAGGGCTCCCACAGGGCTAGGACAAGATATCCTGTTAGGTTAGGTTGGGTCAGGCAAATTATCATTAAATATGTGCTAATATTTTTTGGCAATGAGTTCTGTGCAATTCCGGTTCTGTGCAATTCCAGGGGAAAGTTCATTCTGTGCAATTCCAGTTCAATGCAAATCCGGTGAAAAGTGCAGTCTGTGCTATTCCTGGACTGTGCTAGTACATCACATCTTGAATTCCAACCATGCAGACATGCACCGTGACAGAAAAAAAAATAAAAAGCACAGCCACTTAGTGTCTACATTCCGAACCTCGGAAAAAGCAGATACACCTAGCGGCTGAATTAGGAGATTTTAGCCTCATGCCTCTCATTGCGGAGCTGATGACTCTAGAAAGCGTATCAAAATCTTACTAACTTACCAAAAATTGGCACAGTTAAATTTGTGTAATCGGACAATAATTTCCATGCATTAAAATAACCTTCTTTTTCTCTTTCTTTCCTAAAGTTTTGTTGGTTCATTTTAAATGAAAGGCTCAGAAGGCCTCAAAAGTTTACTATATACATTGAAGCGATTTACAGGCCAGTTGGCTCTATGTTATGCTCGCCTTTGTGCAGAAAAGTTTATTAAAAGATTTTGCTCAATTTGCTCATCCTAGCTAATGAATTGTTTGAAATCTGTTTTCAATTATGCCCTACCCAAACCTCCCCCGTGTGAAGCTTCAGGCGGGCTGCCTGGGAGAAATCATAAGCGAAAACTGAGGCATTCTGAGCTGCCAGCTAGCTGGACCTCAGCCTCATAAGCGAAGGCGGGAAAACGGGAAAATTCAAAAAAATATCCTACACGGAGTAACCTTAGTATTATATAGGCCTTGGCCCTACCATTTTGGAAATGTCATGCGATTTAAGTTACTTCTACGACTGTTGTGAATAATGACAAAACGGGTTCTATTTTGTGGTGTTGAGCTTAACTAAGAGTTCTATCCTCCTACTAGAGCCATCCTTAGTTAGTGCGTCTATATAGACTGAAGTACTCCGAAACCATAAAATCGGCTCGGCTCGTTTTTGACACCAAAAAAATCGACAAGGGAACTAATCACGAATTACTAATTCGACTAAAATCAGACTAATTTCGACATTCTTCAAAACTAAAGTATTTTGACTTCTTCCGATCTGAATTAATTTGACGAGGATCTGTGCATGTGGCTATACGGCATTCTTTCATCTATTTCTAGCTTTTAGTATAGTGACACTGTAGAATGGAACAACTTAAATTGATATATTAATTACATACGTACATCACATAGCATTACAAATGTAAGCTTATCTGATTATTAGTAGACTTAGCAAAGATTCATTTTAGATTCCGATGGATGACGGGACGGCGGATGAACCCGTGGGGGAGGTGATGGGAAAGCCTAGTAAATTAATTAGGCAACTATTCCAGGGATGATACTGGGAAGTGACAGTTAAAATTTGACAGGGTGGCTTGAGATACATGGTCAGCTGTTTGGTTAAAAATCAAAATGAGCAAAATACAGGGTGATTCCTAAAGTTGTGAAAAGTACTCACCCCCTTATCTATGGTCAAAATGGTCATTATATAATGAACCATATTATATGTCAAATTAAAAGACAAGAGTAAGAAATTTGGCAATATGCTTGAATTAACATAGAAATAATAATTATTTTTATATTCAATGAGCTCTAAAACATTGGCCAATATTTGGGTGAATTCCATTTTTCTGGGAAAACACAAAGACTGTAGTATGCAAACTTTTGGTGTTTCCCTGGCTTGAATAACCAAAAAAGTACAAAACAAGGCCTAAAAATTACTGAATCATAGTCTGTTTGGTAATATGTCACTATACAAGGTCTAATTTGAAGTCCTTGTAATAGATTATTGAAGGATAAATGCATCTCTTTGACAACAGTCAAAATTCATATTCTCAAAAACAGTAGAAACATACTTTTTCGGAAAATGCACACCAATGTTTGTGACAGTCCTAAGATTGCACTGATGATACATTGATAGCAAGTACTCTAAGCACTTAATATTATCAAATTTCCTAGTCTTGGCTATGATTTGGTACCCATGATGTAATACTGAGTTACAAATTGTAATAGTTAGAGGGGTGATTACTTTTCACAACTT
>LR140235.1:0-13959 GCA_900659605.1 Tisbe holothuriae | reverse complement strand
CAGCTATTAATGATGGTGCAATATGTCCAGAGCAGACTGAAGTGTTTTGTACATGCGTCATAAAGCACACACTCTCCCCGACCCCGCAAGGCTTTTATTATTAACGGTCGTAAGGAGAAGGCCACACGGCACAGTGGACTTGTATAGGAAATAATAATTTCTAGATGTTTAAGACCCTCAATGCAAATAAAGTATATTTCCCATGAACCATACATTGAGCCCAGTGTGCCATCTTTTCTTCCCTTTTGGCCTTTAGCAGTCTGAAAAATAGGGAAATAAATGACCTCCCCTCCCCTTTTCTTCTTTCCTTCTATTGAATGCTGCTGACTGGACTTTACGCACACACAGAGGTAGAATTCTGCTCACTGATATATACTGTGCCAAATCACAGTAGGATATCAGCTATTTCAGCATATTTGTTAAGACTAAAGAGTATGCTCAAGTTACTACAATTCACTAATTTGCTTAAATGTTTACACCTGTCAAAGAATAGTCTATAAGGCATTAAGGATTACAGATTGTATACCAAAGTAATATGGTTTCCATTTAATACCTTTCCAGTTGTAAATTGTAGCAGGTCTAGGCAGGAAACTATCAATCTGGATGGATGGCGAAGAAAAGAGAAGAAAGAGAGAGAGAGAAGAAGAAAGATTGCAAAAAAGGAAAACACACAAAACATTCATTACAGCTCAACTTTTCAGGACTGGCAAATAACTGAAGATCAATCGCTGCTAAACAACTGATTTAAAAACATATGTATGAGTCTAATCTCAAAATTTTTCTTGTGTGTAGTCCCAGGGAATTTGTTTTACTATTTTTTACTTATTTCTATCTCTAAACCACTGTGTCCTGGCCGTTATTCTTTAGCTTGATCTCTGCCATTCCTTGCTCGTGGGTCCATAATAATCTCTTCCTTTTCTCTTTTTCCACATTTTGATGACAGTGATAAAAGAATGATCTTTCTTTCTTTATATTCAAGCTTAATGACCCCGCCGTTTGATCTGCAAGAAAATCTGCAAAATGAACATATGGCGATAATTTCGCCATTTTTGGACTGCAGATGTCCATGATTTAATGGAGTAATTAATGTTATCTTGACTTTTTGCAGCATATTAATTACTCTAAAGGCTTCAGTTAGTAGTAATTTGTATAGTATCTAAAAATTACAAAGACTTGCCAAGTGAAAGTAATCAATGAGCTTAGTAAACTGTAACCATACAAATATTAAATTCCTGAGTATAAGCATAAACATTGCTGAGCGCATACCATGCCAGAATTTGTTGAAAGGTATAATTTCCTGGTAACCAAAACTTCATGCCAACTTTTTAAAGCAAAATTGCAAAGGATTGCAGAAAACATGCACGAACTGAGTTTGTTTCCGGTGCATGTCAGACTGGGGAACGTATAATTATGCTATTAGTTTACGTAATGAAATAAATTTAATGCACTCCTGAGGCCGTCTAAAGCACATAATGTGTAATGTTATGTTTTGGGGACAATACAGAGCTTTTTGAAACAATAAATTGTGTTAAGATGCTTTTTAGCTGTTTATTCATTACAGATGAATTTCAAACATACTAAATTACGAATAACTACGAGTAATATGGGGATTTTTTGGATACTATTGACACCTATTTGTATTCCATTTCCAGAGTTGGGAAGCCATCGCCCCCGACACGGCCACCTTCACCCCCGACATCACCCCTCTGGTGCTCGCCGCCCACCGGGACAACTACGAGATCATCAAGATCCTGCTGGACAGGGGAGCCACGCTGCCGATGCCGCATGATGTCAGGTAGGAAATGGCAACCCTGATTCGTGGGTTTTCACGGCTAAATATTACAAGTAGAGTGGGTCTTGTTATAATGGCATTCATTCATGCTATTTCAAAGAGTGGAACATTAATTACGATGATTTATCAAACAAGCCAAAGAATACCCACCAGAATACCCACCAGAATGCAATTACAATGTTAACATATATTTTAATTGCCAAGGTTACCTCGAAATAATGCGAATATGACTGTAGTGTCCATAATTATTGCTTGAGTGTCCGGTTAAAATATCCTCTTTGACTAGTGATTCCATGGACATATTAAAATCCAACTTAAAATCCTTCATTTTTTTAGTTTGACTTTCTTTATCCTCATATATTCCACGAAACACATTCTTGTTTATATTATTACTCTCAGTCGGTGCCAAATGCTGGAGTAGAAAAAGAAGAATAAAAAGCAATGGCCTTTTATCTTCCTGGCAACCCCTCAGAACATTAACAGTGGGTTGTCATAAGAACTAATTGAATAAAAGGGGTTGCTACAAATGTGTTTTGTTATCAACTTTTTCCTATCATTTTATACAAAGAAAACCACTGTGAGTTCCATCCATTTTTCTTCTCGTCTCGTACATACAAATAACATTTCCCCCTCTAATGAAGTGAAGGGAGAATTATAGGAATAAGAAGAAGCAGACTGACTGACTCCATCAAATGCATTACAGAAGAAAGATATAATAATAATAAAAGTATCATAAAACGTTAATATCGTTACCTTGATGATGATGATGCTGCTACCTCTTTGAGGGGATTAGTTTTTTTGAGGGACTGGTCATGGAAGTTTTAGATATAATATAGAAGTGAATACTCAATAGCAAGCTTCACTTTTGTTTAAAATTTAGCCGCCAAGGAAGTAAAGACATATATAACCTTGAATTTACCTTTAAAAATATAAGAAGGAAGTCTTCTATCAAGTGTTTTAAGTTAGTTTACTTTCCAACTCAAAGAAAGTTCCTTGGCAGAAACTGACGCATGATCCGATTCTTTCTCTCTTTTTCTACTATGCAAATGACGAAAGAGATGGAAATAGAAGAAGAGATAGGTAGATCTAAACTGAACTGCAATAGAAAGTGAGGAAATATGTATGTTTAAAGCCGATATTTAGATAGTATCTCATACGTACGTAGCATCTTCTTCTTCTAATATAAATTTAGTGTCGTCCACGGGTCTTGAAATTCTCCTACTTTTAATGATAGTTTTTTTTTAAAAAAATATTTGCTATGCATCCCTTTTTATATATTTTAGGGCACTACCTTTTCAGGTTCATTGCAATAGCCCGCCCCCAAGGGCAAGTCCAAGAGGAGCTACTGCTGGTATTGCCAGTAGCACCACCTGTTGACTTGGTGTGGCAGCTTTTTGGAGAACGATTGAAAAATCCCAAGCTGGCGCCGGGTTCGGGATTTGAACCCCGGCCCCCTTGCATAAGAGTCTCGCACGCTAACCATTCCGCCACGAGCTCGCGCTCTAAATAATGATAGTTAAAAAGAGTACGAGTACTTTCATTCCTGTATTCGGAACTCTCTTTTGGAGCTCCGGTTAGCTAGAATGAGGAAGAATAGCTTGGAATTAATCTTTTTTATTAGAAAGGAAAAGAGGAAAATGAACGGGGAAGAAAAATGACCTTCAATGCAGCAATACGACGAAATAGATACAACAACATGCACGCAATCTACAAGAAACGAGGAAAATAGGCTGGGAACGTTAACGTGATTATCCTAGAGTAGGGATGCCAGCAGAGTACGAAGCAAAATTGATGCTTATCTTGTTAATATAGCTTAAATAAAGGTAGAATCAATGTAAAACTGTGATAAGTTTAGAATTTAGTCAAAAAAATTGGAGTGAAAGGAGCAAAGACTTAATAGTGAAATCCATTGAGTGATTTTACAAATCGATAACGAGTATATGTCACAGATTATCTCTCGATATTTTCTTCAAACATGTAGAGTCAAGTTTATATTCAAATTTCCCGCCTTTCCAGATGCGGCTGCGACGAGTGCATGACGTCCCGCCAAGAGGACAGCCTGCGCCACTCGCGCTCCCGGATCAACTCGTACCGCGCGCTCGCCAGCCCCTCGCTCATCGCGCTGTCCAGCAAAGACCCCATCCTCACCGCGTTTGAGCTCAGCTGGGAGCTCAGAAGGCTTTCATTTGCGGAGCATGAGTTTAAGAGCGAATATATGGTAAGACAGAAGACAATTATGTATATTGAAGTTCTCTCAGTTACTTTAAATGGGTATGTCTACTGAAATCTGGTAGCCTGGATCGAAGAACTCGGGAGTTCCACGCCTGAATTATCATATTTTTGTACATTCTAAAGAAACTGTATGCAGTTTACATTGCTTCAAAGAATTGGCGGCATCTATTAAGTCTCAGCTTCAAATGAAAGAATAAAAGTACTGCTTTTTTGTTCTCCTTGCTCAATCCTTCCACTGATGAATAAATTCCATTCTCTTCCTTTCTTGAAGTCCAATTTACAATTACCATTCAAAAGAATGAGCTCAGTCGGGCTCGAAATTGCAGAGTAGAAAATGTGCAGTTGGACTGAGTGATCCGGATTAAAATATTCAATGCAATATGCACCCCGGTTCAGAGAATGAAAAGTGTATTATGAGAAATGCATATTTCGGAGTATACTACTAAACGGTTTGACACCCGTCAGTCTTTTAAGTTTAATCTAATTTAACGCCAAGTTGGATTGACATCTAAAGCACAACCAAGAGGCATGGGGTGATAACTTAGGCTCTAAGCACAAATGAACTTAGAATATTAGAGTACTAGTACGATACAACTTCTATGTATAAATTGAAGACATATACTATAATAAAGTTGTATGTGTCTTGTAAAATATTCTTGCTTGGCTAACCAAGAGTACTTTGTCAAACTGTATGACTTGCTAAAATATTCATTAATAAGGCTGCCATACCCATCATTGCTTCATGTTTACTATCATTTCCCCTCCGATCATTGCATATAGATTGCAGATAATGCACAATAGCCGCATTTATGTCTCGGTTGTAAATATTGGTATTGCATAAATTATATACTCAGTCCAACATCGTAATACAAAAGATAAACTTTTTACCTTGTTGTTCTTTCTCACACTTGGAAAACAGTTTTATACACAGAGGGAGGAGAAAGTTTTGGTATCCTAGAAGCTAAAATGTACACAAAAAGCTGAAGTACCGCCGCCGATACATCGCTGCATATAATAATATACCATAAAAGAGAAAATGAAGGGGCACAACTCATGTATAGCATTTTAATTTTTTGTATTTTTTTTTGTAATTTAACCAATAATTGAGGATCCTAATATATAATTTTTGTCTTGGATAAACTTTTTGACCAGGTTGAATTCAACTAATTCTAACATAAGAAAATGAACTATTATTGGGGATTGGTACATTGCATATTCAGGCAAATTATTGACATTTAATCATTTATTGTAACTTTTTCCATACTTTCATAAACCGATTAACTATAAATCAAGGGTAGGTATCAGTTGTGCTCCCAATATATCGAACCCGTTCTGTTCTCAGCGTTGGCCCACTTTGGTCTAACGACGGCTGATGATGATGATAAAGATGAAGAAGATGATAGTCCTTCAAGCCAGATTTCCGCACTTGGAGGATCTACTACGAAAGCAGCTACTGACGGAGATAGAGGGCTCCTAACACAGCAGGAGTGAAGAAGGAAGGAGCAAAAAAGCATCTTTTTTGTCACTATGGGTTCATAGCTGAATTTATTGCAACAAGTTTGATGCTAGCTTTACATAATATGACTCAATGATCTTTATTTTTTTGTACATTATAAGCTCCATTTCCACTGTGCCAGAACCAGTTTTAGGCACATACTCAGTCTCCAGATATTGCAAAAGAAAAGAGAGCTATGGCCGTTTTCTATCTCTCTTCCTTTCTCTTTTCGCTGCGTTTCCTCTCAATCTGATCGCCACTCAAGTGGAGAGAAGAGAGAGAGAGAGAGAGAGAGAGAGAGAGAGACTCCTCATGCCTATAACCGTTCGAATCGCTGCTGCTCAACGACAGCATTGTACAGAACATAATCATTGTTATGGAAGACTTTTCAGCTGCACCAACTGAAGCTATCATGCATGGACATGCTAAAAATGAATGGAATAAAATACAGCTTTAAAATCACTGCGTTCTGATACGTGCATGATTAAAGCAATTTCAAATGATCAGTCACACTATTCCAAAATAGTGCCAGCTGCAGTGCTTAATTGTTGTAGCTCACTTCCTTGATTGTATCCTGCTCTGAAGCAGCATTTCTCTCCTCCCCTGTAATACTTCCAAACACAATCTGAAAGTGCGCAAAAAGGGCTTCTGCTGCTGCTGCAATAACGAGGCAGGGGAAAATGGGAAAAGTCATTAACTTTCCCGTGTCAGGAATGGATGGAAAAGAAGGGGAAATAACTGTTGACATTGGAGAGATTTAACCCATTTATAGGGATGGATTAATCACTGTAGATAAAATATATTTCACTATTGAAAAGTACATGAAAGTGTATTTACTAAATAGTATAACAAAATGCATAAATATGTAATAGTATATCGTATGAATGTGACTAATAACAACATAAAATCACAACTAGCTAGTACTTTATAAGAGCAAGATGAGAAACATCAGTAGTTTTGCAGCTTCCTTCCTCTACTCCTTTCCTCAGCCAGTCTTCTTTTCCTTGAGCTGTTTCAATATCCGTTATTGGAAGGGTTTTGACATGAACGATCAGTGAGAGGAGGAGGAAGAACAGAAGGAGGAGAAGCATCCTTGGATGCATTGGCGTGTTTTACTGGACTACTGCGGCTGATGGGTAAAGGGATGCCATTGCTAGAAGAGTCATTCAACCTAGCAATGCAATATTCAGTATGTGAAAAACTACTTCCTCCTTCATGTTATGGGAGCAATATTATTTCTCCAATAGTAACATGGACTTAATGGGTGCGTGTAATTGTTATGCCTAACCATGTAGGCGTAACAGCTGCTAGGATGTCAGTTGACCACACGGCTGCTTAAAACTGAACGTTCAGGCCATATTTTTTCGGCAACAATCGCATATCTCGAATACACAAGTCGACTCCAATCCTAATAAATGTCCAGTGGGTGTCAGTGCCATCTTCAAAGAGAAGGAGAGAAAGAGAGAGAGAGAGAGAGGGAGAGAGGGAGAGAGAGAGAGAGAGAGTCTGAATGTCACTTGGGAGAATGCGATAAAAAGGATGGAGAAAAAGGAAGGATATTTCTGCATTCCAGACAACTTTTTCCGAGACGATCTCGAATCTGCTCCACTTTTTTGTTCTTGACATGTTGTTGAAAGACAGTGATAATACATTACAATAATCGTGCTATAAAAGGAACATAATGCACTTGTACAAAAACTTCATAAACAATTACAATAGGGGTTAGTTAATAATGGAATAGAATAGGGAACGAATTCAAAGGAATTTTAGCCATTTTACTATCCCTCAACCCTCCCAAGTTCTGGCGTCCAGCGACACTACGAACATGCCACGAATATTTTAACCATGCCTTTTATAAAACGTCTTAACGCCATGCTTTGTCAATAATTACATTATAGTAATGCTATAATTATGTTGAATATGTGGTAACATTTATTTGTTATGATATTAATTAACCCCTTTGTATATTCCAGGAGCTCCGAAACCAATGCCAGAAGTTCGCCACCGCCCTCCTGGACCACACTCGGTCCTCTGGGGAGCTGGAGATCCTGCTCAACCACGATCCCACCGGGCCCGCCTACCAGCACGGAGAGAGGATGCATTTAAACAGGCTCAAACTGGCAATCAAATACAGACAGAAAAAGGTAAATGAGCTCGAGGCTTTAAAAAGGCATCATCTACAGACGGCACAATATTTAATTATAATTATCCTGCAGAGCCTATAATATGAAACAATAATTAGATACAGCGTTCGAACGCGTTCCTATTTTAGGCCGCCTTACTTCCCATTAAGACAAGCAGTTCCGGTCTGAATATTCTTGTCTGAATAAAACTACCATAAATCCAGATCATGCAAATCTTGTCACCATAAATTCTACTTATGCACAGTGGTTTCATTTGATAAAAACATAACTGTTCGGAAAATATGTACAGCCACTGATTAGCACAATAAATTATATTGCTATTCATTGAATAGTAATGAATATTAAGATGCACATTGAAATACCAATAAATACATTCCCAAACCACTGTGAGCATTATAAATGATAACTGATCAAATTAATGCTTTGGCGTAGGGAACTCAGTTAAATTTTATATTGTGTCCAATCCTAACCCACTGTGTTTTTCATCTTTCCAGTTCGTGGCTCACCCCAACGTCCAACAGCTGCTGGCGTCCATCTGGTACGAGGGCCTGCCCGGCTTCCGCCAGATGAACATGATCCTGCAGTTCCTGGAGGTGTGCCGGATCGGGCTGCTCTTCCCCTTCTTCTCGCTCGCCTACATCATCTGCCCGAGGTTGCAGTTCTCGCAGAAGCTCAGAAAACCATTCATTAAGTTTATATGCACGTCATCGTCGTACTTTACCTTCCTGTGTAAGTATAAAATGTCTTTAAAATGCGCAAATATGACCACTCATTAACATCATTTGGAGATTCGTACTTTAGTACTTTTCAAGCCTTACACTCATAAAACAAAGGTAACTGAAAACTTGCCTTCAGCGCCCACATAAGCCCAGCCAAAGTTGTGAGCCAACCATTTATTAAGTTTTATCTACATCTTTACATACATTAGTTGCCTGTATAAGCCGCTATTTAATAGTGAAGAAGAGATAGCACTCATAGCAGAAAGGATGATGCCGAAAAAGACACTCAGGTGTGAGTGCAATAAATTATAAAATATCCTGAACATAGGTGCCATACCCGGTGCCATACCCGGGTACCCATTATGCATTACATACCCAACCCAGATTATATGAGAGGCCTTGATGTCCAACATAACAGTTACAACAACAATTTGAAAAAAAAAGGAATACATTTCGATTCCATCAACGATCTCTCTCTCTCTCTCTCTTTCTCTCTTTGTGTTGGAATGTGTCTTAGACACCACAAACAACTCTATTGAGAGGCTGAAATGGGGATGTAAAGGGACTAACTCACGCAGGGAAGAATATAACTGGAGGCCACGGGGAAGCTACTTCTCTACTTCTAGCTCTTCAAATGTGCAAAAATTAACAAGAAATAACTTGTTTTATGTCATAATAATACATCATCAGGAGTCTCTTCCACACATTCATTAATTTAAACTATCAAGTCAAGCTTAACAGTTACTGCTTGAAGTAAATTGTCAAATATACGTGCTTAAATTGTCACATTAGCCTTTGAGTGAGATTTTCAAGCCTTTCTTTTCCTCTTCTTCTATCTCTTGTCTTGTTTGCAGCAGCTGCTGAAGAAAATATGAATCCCATGTAAATTCTTCCTCTTCTTCTTATTCTTCTACGTGGGAACGACAACTGGAAATGAGATTGGTTTTAAAACGGGTGTCTTGCTAACGTCGTAGCCACACGACATAACAATTAGCAACTCTAGAACATGTTAATAGTAGGATTCTTTGAGTTACAGTTGCACTGCGAACACTTAAAATATATGCTATCTACATGTTTAAGAGAACATTATTTGTTTGGAGAAGGTTTCAAATGTGTCTGCGGAATATTGCCTAATTTAAATTCTTTCAGATATGCACGGCATGGCATTTATTTATCAAGCCTAAAGCAGACTCCAACGACGATATTATCCAGTGTTACTGTTGGATGAAATTGCGGCTTTATCATGACAAATTCTGCAGTAGAATTCCTTAATTAGGCGAACTATAAGCAATGTATCATAACATTCATAGCTGATAAACTTTGCATTCCCCTAAATCTACAAATGCTGTATGCAGAGCAATAAATTGGTCCAAGAACAAGCGATAGATTACAAACTGTTTATTCTCAAATCTAACTCAGATTGCCGTGATTTCGAATCTGGATAGCAAAAGCACAGTATAAGGGTGAATGTTCACACAAGGGTTATGAGAAAACAAAAAAAATATTTATGTCCTTGCCGTCATGATACTCAAAATTTAAACAAATGTTCTTAAATATCCTGTTGCTCCATTCCAGTCCTTTTGATCCTCGCCTCCCAACGCATCGAGGTCGTGATAGCGGAGTGGTTCCAAAATGAGAAACTCAAGCAATGGCTTTCCATAGACGTGACGACGAAGCGGGGCTCAACCCCAACGCTCGTTGAGTGGTGCATACTGGCATGGGTTGGAGGTGAGTTACAACATAAGTTTGAGGGAAGGAGTGATTTTTTAATAGATTTTTGATTCTTAGCATTAAATATCAACCTAAATTGAGACATATGCTGTTGTATGCGTTTAATTATAGTCGTTAGTAACGGCTGGGTAGATCAATATTTTAAAAAGGACGCCATACGAATATTTCTGTTTTAGTTGGAGCTATACCAGCTACTCTTTAGTTAAACAAATGGTGTTGGTACATTTTTGTAATGCAGTAAATAATTAAATTCTACCTTCATTCCTAAATGTCAAGACAAAAAATGCATTTAAAAAGCAAATGAGTTTCATAATTAAATTCACCAGAATTTTCTTGACCATGAAGAACAATTTCGATGAAGCTTTCCCTAAAAAAAAATCTCAGGAGAGACAGCAAATAAGACCCTATGAGAGCCTTCAAAAGGGAGAAAGACTGGGTTCCAGTTTTATTTGATTACTCGACTGAGCTACTAAATTGAGCTGTGAAAGAGAGTGACGAAATCTATCAACTCTCCCAGCTGAACGTTTACATATTTACCGAAATTTGGCATATTTGGCATATTTCTGAGAGTCCTTTGTAAGGCCAAAAATATGTCTAACAGTCACCTGTGCCTGCAATGCTTCCCTTTCCATTGCAGCGCACTTTTATACTGACCTTCCTCCATGTTTCTGGCTCAAAAGATTTCGAGATGATGTAGAATTTGTAGAAAAACTGCAGCAGCGGCAGCGGCTGACGTAACAATTTTTGTTTACTCTGTGTTTTTATCTGGCTACTTTCTTCATCTCAACTTTTAGGTGGTCAATGATTGGCAAAAAATCAAATATGTGCAATCAATACATGTACTTGTTGCATTGAGCTGTAGCAGGAAAATGTTACAATATTGAAAGCTTAAAGAGGGCTTTGTAACTGGTTACTAATGCAGATATGTGGCTTTTGACACCGAATTTCACTGAAACGTTAATATATTCTCTTTATAATGCTTTTGTTTAGTATAATATTTCGATAGGATTCAGAATAGTAATTACATCTTGCATAAGTTTTTTAAATACGGTTGTCATTACTAGCCAATTATATTCCTTTTTCCAGGTTTGATATGGAGTGAGATCAAGCAGCTCTGGGACGTCGGCCTCCGGGAATATGTCAACGACATGTGGAACGTCATCGATTTCGTCACCAATTCATTGTACGTCGCCACAATTGCGCTCAGATTAGTAGCGTACTATAAGGTAAGAAAAATTATATTAATGTGGAACAATGCAAAGATAATAAAAAGGAACAATGTAAGTCTAACTTTAAACCAAACTCGAACATGAAGTCCATTTTGGCAATTGCAGTTTCAGATTGCACCGCACGCCGGGTATTTAACATTGTCTGCCTGAGTTAATTAATCAATAAAACTACTTGTGACTACGCATTCCTAATTTCAGGTCCAAGAAGAGATCCGCGTGGGCTCCTCCAGCGCCCACCTCCCCCGCGAGCACTGGGACACGTGGGACCCGATGCTCATCTCCGAGGGCCTCTTCGCCGCCGCAAACATCTTCTCCAACCTCAAGCTCGTCTACATCTTCAGCGTGAACCCATACCTGGGGCCGCTCCAGGTCTCGCTCAGTAGAATGGTCATGGACATCCTAAAGTTCATGAGTCTATTCATCCTTGTCCTATTTGCATTTTCATGCGGTAAGAACAAAATTATTTAATAGACTTTATTGACGTGGGACCCGATGCTCATCTCCGAGGGCCTCTTTGCCGCTGCCAACATCTTCTCCAACCTCAAGCTTGTCTACATCTTCAGCGTGAACCCGTACTTGGGGCCGCTCCAGGTCTTGCTCAGTAGAATGGTCATGGACATTCTAAAGTTCATGAGTCTATTCATCCTTGTCCTATTTGCATTTTCATGCGGTAAGAACAAAATTGAGTTAATAGACTTTATTGACGACAAAAACTTGCATTTGCTTCTTTATATATCAATATTCGTACAATTTGCCCTGCCAGATGTAGACTACCAATATGGCCGAATCAGAATGATATTGTTTATTGACTTCTAGAGTTTACAAAGGTTTAGCTGTTACCAAAAAAATTAATAGAATCATCCATTGACAAAAATTTATATATCAATATAAATCCAAGGTGTGGTTACACATGAATGAAGCAGGCATAGTACTCATATTGCCGAATTAGATAGTTTATTGACTTCTAGAGCTTACAAAGGTTTGTTTAGCTGTTAGGAAACCAAATTAGATTCGTATCTATATCGCAGGCAATGCATATTATACGTTTGACGAAGTTAAAACTGGAACTTTCCATAGAAAGTACTTTCTGAACATGCCATTGCCGCTAATTACTCGCTAGCAAACTGCGACCGCTTGTCCGCCTTTAGGCCATTCTTGGACTCTTGGGGACTTCTATAGTAGGGTTGCCACATAATAAATTTCTTCGTAATCGACTAGTACCATGAAAGTTATGGTATATAATGGTTTTTGTTGTCCCTATGCTCCACACTTCTGAGCTTATTTTCAATTCTCTCCAGTAATGTTTTGATGCAACTAATTGCTAGCCAAGGGCAGCTTCCTAAAATATCAAGCTTGGCCAATGATGCCACGTGCACGGGAACTAATTGACATATGGGAACATTCTAGCACTTGACTAATTAACAGCATCATTTGACATCTAGTACAATTATTTACATGGACTTTATCGTACAGCATCCTCTGCCGAGTTGCCCTAGGAGTTTTTGGGTTTCAAGTCCAGTCTTACACTATAAAGTACACCCTTTCAGTCAGATCTGCACTCTTTCTTTTTCAGGTGCTAATCAACTGCTCTGGTACTACGCGGACCTCGAAAAGCAGCGGTGCTACAGTGGCCAGTCTGGCGATCCTTCCATGGCATCCAGTATGCTGCCGGGGAACGTCACGTTGGGGCCACAACTGGAGGTCATAGAGCACGACATTAACCATTGTCTAGCCTGGAGGAGATTCGCAAAGTAAGAAAATAGAACATTATATTAAATAACTAGGTGCATAAGAACCTTCCGGAATAACATAATTAAAATTGTTCTGCCGAGGAACAGTATCTGCTTCTAACATACATTAGTTTTTGAGCCAAGAACGCCTTAGTTACAGACCCTTGTTTTGACTTTTGAGCCAAATTTAATTTTTTGCAACTTTAACCCGCCAGCAGCTGCAGCTTTTCTGCCTCAAGTCTTGATAATGACACATTATTTTTTCGCAAAGGCTTTTCGCTATTTTCATTCCCCTTATTTCATCTTCAAGTGTTATAATCAGCTTAATTGAACCCACTAATGGACGAACGGAGCTATTTTTCTGCACTTGAAGACATCAGCGACACATAGCTTCAAATCTATTTTCAACCATTTTTTATCCTTCTCCTATTTTAATAAGTGTTAAAAAAGAGCACTTAATGGACTTTGGGTTCGCGCTGAAGATTATTTCTCAAAAGAAAAGGAGTGAGTGTGAAAAATATTTTTCTCCATAAAATCTTTTACATTTTTTCTGCAAAATTGTGAGGAAGGAAAGTCCATCTTATGGACGTAGGAATGCCAGTTTTTGGCTGTATGAGGCTTTTAAACCCCATTAAAACAAATTTTAAAGATATTTGGATACATGAGCATAAGTGTACATACAGCTAAAAAAATAACTGGCATCCCTAACTTTGCTTTTTCTGGTTGGTGATAGTGGCGAAAAAATAAAATATTTTTCCGGGGGCAAAAAATGGGTGAAAGAAAAAGTTGGCAAGCGTCAAACTCATTTTTTGTCAAAAACGATCACGTGGGCTGGAGATAAAATTTGGCCGAATTTATTATGAACCCATGAAATGCATTGACTCTCA
>LR140234.1:0-16177 GCA_900659605.1 Tisbe holothuriae | reverse complement strand
TTTTTATATTTTTTTTTTATCTCTTTTTATATTTATCTTTCTTTGTCTTTTTTTCTCTCTCTCTCTCTCTCTCTCTCTCTCTCTCTCTCTCTCTCTCTCTCTCTCTCTCTCTCTTCCAGACGGCAATGTCGTTAAAATAATAATAATATAGACAGCACAATCATGACCCTTCATCTTGCGACGCGGCGTGTGTTGCTGGTATTTTTGCGAGTATGAAGCCTAAATGGGTAAATAGGCGCCATACCGCATATGGGTATTTTATACAACATTACTTACCATTCCAGACAGTACACAAATTCAATTTTAATGAGTAATACAATTATCGCAGTTGTCGACAAAACGAGTGTTTATTATACGTATATTGTTTTGTCACATTTATTTTATATATTTAAACTTCAAAGCACTTCGCGTATAATATGTGTATTCCAAATTCATCTAAAATTTGTTTTACACTATAAACTCAAATAATTACACCATGTTTTAACCCAAGTTCAATGTTTTCGTCTCTTTAAACGCATTCCTTCTTCTTAACTTTGGTCTCATCTCACGTATCGCGTTACGTTCGCGTTTTATCTTTCAAACTTATTTATTTCTGCTCGCTCATGCAGCCGTGAAGTTGAGGCACGGAGAAGAAGGAGAAGAAATAAGGGGGATTGAGGCCTTCCAGATCTTACAGCAACACTTGAAAACGATATATGTGTTACTGCCTTATTTGTCATTTGCGGTATTGATTTGATACCATACATTAATTTTATATGGAACATTGTATATTAAAATTGTTTGTCTTGGTTTTTTTATTGCAAGTACACAATCATATGGTTATTCATCTAAGCTCAATCATTGCCTTGCAGACCTTTCTAAACAGAAAAAAACCAGAAAAAGTGTCAGAATATATGCTGGATAATGGATGTATTGTAAATCCGGTATAAAAATTAATAATATTTAAATTGCTTATGAATGCAAGGCATGTTTCACTTGATTTTGCACAATAGCGCCTGCAACATCTTCTTTAACGTACGGAGTAAATGAGAAGAAGGAAAAAAAAACTTGAACTTCTTCTCAAACTATTTTTATGTTCTGGAAATCATATTGGGAGCTTAATGGCGTACTAATCTGGCAATGACACATAAAACTAGTCTCAAATAAGAGTGTAATAACAACAAAAATATTTAAGGTACATTTAAGCTTCAAGATTTGGATATATTTTGCATAAACATTATTTTTTTAACGTAGCGGATGCCGCTCAAATCTTTTATTGCAGATATAGAATATATCAGTATTACATGCATAAATTATAACCTATTTTCTTTCAAGTTAAATACATTTTCAACATGATACGTCCATACATATTTAACTAAATGTTAGCTCGTGTCACTCTATCATTGACTTCGGTACTACAATATACTACACAGGTCCATAAACCAAATTAAAGTATAACATGCCCGAAATATAATGCACCCGTCTGATCGGTCTATTCTCCCCATCTTAACCCTTAGGGGCCCTAAATACAATATCATAAAAGCCGGGGCCAACAGTTATTGCTCGGCCTACAGAGCGACAGTGGAGTGTAAAAAGATGATATAATTGGGGAGAGATTCTTACTACTCTCCTAAAACATTGTATAAAAACTTAAGCTACCAAGTATTGGATATTAAGAATTTATCCTGCAAATACAATGAATACTTTTTTGAACAGTTACACATTGATTATAGAAACAATATACAATGGCTATTAGCTCAAAAAGTTATAAATATATTAGTACCCCAAGTACCCTTTAATTGAGCAAATTTATATATAATATAACAGCATAACCACTTTTATATTGAGGCACTTTTATCCACCATTTGATTTAGTCCCATTCCTCGTAGGAGAGCAATACTGCAGCAGCTATCATCTCCATGCATCACAACAGCAACCACCCAACCCAACTGCCTACGTCGTCCTTGGCGCCGTGGGTGTGGTAGTAGCGGCGACAGCCATAGAGATGCCAAAGAACGAGAGTGTTGGCTGTAGATCGGTGCGTGCGCAAGAGCGGCTACAGTTGAAATTCAAGATGTGTTATGTTCAGAGTAACAAATGCAACATCTTTTTATCCCTAACTGAGTAGCTGCATTATCTATCCTAAGTATCATAGTAATATATTCCAGCTAGATAGCATCAAAAATTCAAAATTCACAAGAATGGTGCATTTCAATTATATATCCAATTATTTTAGTGATCTGGCTATAATGAGCCTTGGCCTTGATAAGCTCTTATTTTTTAAAGGTATAGTGCTATCATGTTTACTTTAAAAGCTGAGTCTGCTGAGGCATCAAACTAAAATGGAACCTGAACACTGCCACTTAGCTTTAAAAATTCAAACAATTTTAGAAGTTACATAGCGTTCCTCACTATCATTCTGGAAGTACATAGAGTGGATAAATATTACCCTTTCATAATCATTATAAAATCTCTTCATGTTAGACAAAAGATTAGCCTATAAAGGGCCAAGAAGTTACATTTACTTTGTACTGTAGACTGTCGCTCTCATGTTGGCCCAATGCGCGCGCTCCATGGTATGCGAAATTGTTGCCTCTTCTTCTTCTTCACAACATATCTTCTTCCAAGTCGTTCTGTCTTCGTTGTCAGTATGTGCTGCTGCATTGGAGGGCTGGGGCTGAATTCTCATATTATTAATATAACTTAATAAATTCAGTTAAAACATTGTTTTAAAGTGATTTTATTATACAAAGAGGGGTGTGATTTTAGTGAGTGTGAATTAAGGACCGTTTTTAAGTTTTGGTTGAAAATAAGAGTGTTACAAAATGGGATCTGATTATGCAAGGAGAAAACTGACCATTATGGTAAGAGAAAGTTTATATTTTATGTAGATTGAATCATAATACTTAAAGTAGTATTAAGTAATTTTAAAAGTCCTGTTCTACCATGTATGGTTAAAACACGCAGAAATAAATTTAATCACTATATACATAATTATATAGTTATGAATACGCTTGTGCACAATGAATATTATATATAAGTAAGTTATTAAACATTTAGTATATCTTTAATTATTAAGTAAATTTAATCATTTAGTTCCAAATTATGGTTCTATGGTTTACTCCGAATTTAGTAAATTATCACTCCAAATTTCCGTAAATATATCTCAAATCAGGACAATAATTATCCCAATTAAGTCACGCACAAAAGATCTAATATATGGAATTATATACGCCAATTTGAAGCATGGTTTGCCATTTTCTGCCCCCATTTAGAACCACAACATTCAAAGATTTAACTATTAAGATTTCATCATTAATATTACATAACACTGTGGTTAAGAATATTCCATTATATGGAAGGAAATGTGTTTCACCAGAAGATGATAAAAATCCACGTATTTAGCCCCAGGCTGTAAACGTTTAATTGTTGTGTTGTCTTTGCTGCTTAATAATAATGACAATTCATTGCTATTGTTTGGTATTAACTGTAAAGTATACGCAAAGATGGGAACCCCGACAAGACTAAGTCATATTAATTTTTGTAACAGTTACATAGCATTACATTAATATAAAAGTACTAAACTATTCATTTGACGAAATCAAGAAAGGCTCAAGATAAAGGAAAATGTTTGGAACTTTTACTTATTTACACAGTAAATTCCAATGTTACAATAGTAAACATATATGTTATCTTAAGACTAATACATATTAGTCATGAATTAGACAAATTATAGCATTAATTTTAACAAATTAAACTATGAATAAACTCATTCTAATGTTTTTGTTTGGCTGTTTGCAATAGAAAGAAGTACAAGCAATAAAAAGAGAACGTGCGCCGCATGATAACAATAGGCAGACGAAGTCTTTTAATTTGACAATCTGACTGTTAGTTGCAGTGTCATAAGGATTATTTGTTGTAGACTTCCGCAGTCTTTTGTTATAATTTAATGTCAATGCAACATGGTTAGTACTGTACTAGCATAATTCATACCCTTGGCATAATGGTTTGTAACTTTATACAGGCATTGAAGTTTATATGAAGGTTTTCTCTGTAGCAATTAATACATGGCTTTTGATCAAGGATAAAAAATGATGAAGGACCTGTAAAGTACGTTTCCTTATAAATATATAATTTACTTTACTGTTTTTGGGATCAGTGCAGTGATTCTGTTTTGTTACGCTTCTGAAGAATATCAAACGCATTTTACTTAAACTAAACATCACATGTTATAGTAATATCACATTTCATTATTCCATAATATTAAATATAATTCCATTTTCCATATCCATAATTTAACACATTTTCAACTCAAGGCTAAAGAAGACACCTTATATTCAAATCTTGAGACCCCCTTCAGGGCATAAAAATAACGACGTTACACTTCTTTATGCATACTGTTGCATAAAACGAATCCTGCACTTCCTGTCATAACTTCTTAAGCAGAAAACAAAGGGAAATACACCTTGCTATTATGGTTGTTTATATTGATTTATAGGCATAAAATGAGATTAAGTAGAATGGTATATTTGATATTTATGAGGCATGTAGTGACTCTAAGTGGGATTTTAATCTGTTTATGCCAAAAAATCAATTAACAAGTTAGTATCGATAAAATTAACCTAAATATTTTTCTTATATAATTGTATTTGATAATATATATTAAAATTATTATTTATTAATCTTATTAATACTGTATATTAGTATAAAAAAACTTAATAACGGCTGCAGCTCACCGTGACACGAAAATGATTTTAATATTGTTTATCAAAACATTATCAATAAATTAAACGCTTATTACTGGCACAAAAGACAACGGCAGATTTTATTTTATATATGTTTTGAGGCCCCTAAAATATTCATTAAATATGTAAAAGTTTCAATTTTCAATGGTAATAAGTAAAAGCTGCTAACACTGAACATTCCTATGCAAGCTTTAAGTAGAAAAAGTAGATTAAGATTCCAGCTTTAAATATGAATTATTCGTTTCACATTTAATGGGATTAACCCATCTTCTTGATAAAGACATTCTTCTGTGTCACTGTTTAAAACCACTTTTGCGTCTAACTGCAAATGCAGGTTTTTCACCTCCAAAGTTGTTTTAATCGACCTGATGTGAGTGGGAGGTCGATGCTCGAATACGAAAATATGGTCTTTTGTACAGTGGATTCATAGTTACAAATAATGATAAAATTAATGTATCAAAATAGGTCGAGCACTATTGTGTATGTTAATATGTTGAAAATCATTTTACATTGCTAATAAATAGCCATAAACATGTTTGGCAAATGGCAAATGTATTTGGTAAATGAATAATAATTTTATTAATCAATATTGCATCCCATATAGTTTACCTTGCTAACACAAATCAGACATTGCTCAATCAAATGTTTAATAGTTAATTACAACCATTTTTATTATCAAGTGTATTTTCATTTTCCCAACACTGACTCATTTACAGCTTAATGGTTTATTCCAAGAGATGCATTCTCTTATAAAATCTGAGGCTATGCTAATCGACCACGATTTAGTATGATAATGTAATAGCAGATCATTAAGCTGAAAGTGTATTTAGTCATTAAGACACTTTTAGGTTGAGAGAGAATGAAGAAGAAATACCCACGCAATTGTCAATGGAGCCAAAAATTGCTGTAGATTTGGTTGGGTTATTCTCTTTGTATGCCCATATCCCTTTATTGAGTTGATTGATTTGAGAAGAGAGAATACAGTGTGACACAACATGGTGACAAAACATATAAAAGACTTAAAAATGGATCACAGTCGTACTGTAATAGCTGTAGGTGGAATGTTTCCAGGATTTTTTTAAAATATTTTCTAGTGATCCCTTAATATTGTATATTTTTGGGCACTACCATTCGGTTCATTCACTAGACCACCGTGATCACAATTTTTCATCATCATGCCACTGGGGGGATTCAAACCTGCGACCTTCTGGGCCACAGGATCGAGCGACTTGCGACCACGGCTACCACGTCCCCCCTCCGTAAAAACTTATTTTCCCCCTTTTAAAGCACCAGCAAAACTGACCAAATGGTCCTTTCTTTTTTACTTACTTATATTCAAATATAACTATGAACTGTATTGTGGCTTCCTTTCTTGATCGCATTGAGCTCTTAACTCGTCTTATATGCACATGGACATCAGGATGATGAAATGGCAAAAGTTTCACCCGAAATAGAACTTCTTCTTCCTCAACCGCCATCCTCATAAACCAGTCAAGACCGTGCACTGTTATAAGAAACCCTTTTCCCCAGTGCAGAGTGAAGCTCTATAGTTGTACTTAGTGAGTATGCATTTATAAACCTTTTATATACCATGTGTAAGCAACATTGATCGATGTTTAACACCCAGTGTCAGCTGTAAAAGTACATTTCCTGGTTGGATATCAAGCCACCGCAGGGATTCTACATACACACGTACACCACCTCAGAGGTCTTCATGCAAACACCAGAAACACTTTATGGTCGAAGGAACAAAATCCGCTTTAAAGGCCAAGGAAAGGGATTCAAAGTTTTGTTTCAGTGTCAACACACTTGAAAAAGTGAGAGGAGAAGAAGAAGTGAGAGGAGAAGTTTTTGAAGTATGATGGGATTTTGGAAATGCAATCTGGGCTGAGTGGAGAGAAGAAACGTTGCAGCGATTGCACATGTTCAATAGCGCGACACTAATCTACAATACGAATAATCCTTTAAGATGGACTTAAGAAACCTATAATATATTTGAATATGGTTCATTTGGTCAGTCAGGTATTCTTAATCGTAATGTGGATTTCGTGAGCCTCAATAGTGATAAAACTGGCGAGTCGCATTTGTTGCATGCTCAGCATACGTAGAGTCCTTTTCAAAAGAGCAATTAATCGCGTGTCTAGCTCACCTTTACATAAGAATAGTCTCAGAATAAATATCGAATGATGGTAAACTGAGAACCAAGACAGACTCATTTGTGGTAAGTTATCTATCTTATGTAAAGTAGGTTTCGTCTGTTGTCTGCCAAAAGGACAAAAACCGCAAGGATTTAAGGGAATAAACTCAAAGCATGCCAACTAACACCTGGAACAGTTCACAGAACAGAGAAAGAGACCACTTCAGGGTTACCTCATTTTACAGAGTCATGTTAACACACATTATGACATCAGTTATCCCTGAGAAAATTGTATATGCAGGTCTGATTTATATCTCACACTGTTTATTGATGACTTTCTTTCCCTCTAATGTTCTTCATATGATGCATTATTTGCGTGCTATCCAGGGCCTTGACATTACTTACACTACGAATACTCAGTGCAGTGTTCCATACTCTCAGGCTATAAGGTTAATGTATGTTTCTTCCTTAGGCTCTATTTACACATAAAAGCAGAGGCCGTACACATTGACATATGTGCAAGGTTATGCCCGACGTTTCCTTCATAGCCTTTATTGTATTATATCCAGGATAGGTGTAGGCAAGTGAAAATTATAGCCAATGTCTGGGAGAAGGATATTTTGTGAGTGCAGGCACGCACATAATGGTTAAATATGGCGTTTAGGGAACAATATACACTGTTATTAAGAATACAGCGATGCAGTACACTCTAATTTTGTCAGAAAAATTTCTGTGTTGCCACGATCACTACATAGATCCGTTCAGAGGTCTCTTGAGACATTAGTAATCATCTGAGCCCTGCGTTGAAGTATATATGTTTAGAATTCTGTTGTTATGAACAGCTTTGGGTTTTAGGATTTTTATGAATGTGTTCTTTAAAGATTTATAGAAATACAGTCCCTTATCTGGATAAAACACATCAATGAACCCATTAAAACTATTTTTTGGTAAATATGTATTTTGCAATTAATTTAAATTATTTGCGTCTTTGATGAGTTCTACAGTGTATTAATTAAATACTGTGAATCATACAGTGTAGATATCAGAAACTATTGGCGCATCAAGAAAGCCGCGAACTCCTGTATTTTGAAGTTCAGTTGGAACCATGGTTGGAACTAATTAAAACTATTGGATAATTTCTATCATTAAATATGATCTTCGTCCTCCGTCAAACTGGCAAATTCTAGAAGATATTCTGATCAGTCCACCGTATAGAATTCCGTTAAACTCGATTTCATCAAAGACTTGTGCAAACTGAGATTACAAAACTCTAATAATGCATTTCCTAACAAAGAGATTCGATTTCCTCCATTTTTGATCTGAATTGTGATGCGGTTTCTTTTGAAAATGGAACCCCATTTACGCATTTATTTCCTTTCAAGAGAAACGACATCCATCCATTTTATCAGGAGTGAATAAGGAGGTGTGCGGAAGGTAGGGATGCCATATTATTAGTACTTTGAAGTATCTTGCGGTAACCCTGATGAGTCCCATTATCGTGATGTATCTCGAGATTGAAGTTAAATCAAGTCACAAAACCTGTGTACTGTGGTTCGATTGAAGGCTTAATTGGACTCAACAGCGTATGAGTAGATTATTTTAGACATAATAGGCAAACTTAGCTATTTTAATATTTAGTTGGATCAAATATCACAAGTCTGGATCTGAATATAGATTACCAAATATTCCATGCCTAATAAAATCATTTTAATAGAGTTTCCAATGAAACAGCTCAAAGAGCTGATCTGCAAAAAATTGAGCAAATTGATCCATATCGTATTTTTTATCAAATCTGATTTTACGACACAAACAAACTATAACCATTTTTATCCTCCCTTGAGGGCATAAACTACACCACTCTGGGAGAATATAACCCTGACAGGAAACGAAATTCCGATGGGTAAAATATGAAAATCTCTTTTTTAAACCGATTCCGAGAAACGGGAACGAGGCCTCGGAGTCCTTCGGAGGCTTCTCGGAGCCTCTTCGGAGGCGCTTGGAGAACAAATGTGTATTGGAGTCAGAAAGGAACGAAACGCGGATTTCATTTTTGAAATGTTTATGCAGCTGCTGCGCTTTTGCTTTTCTTTGTTGAGAGGAAGGATAAATAAAAAGTTTCGAAAATATAAAGTTTATGGGTCACTGGCTGCAAAGTAGAAAGAATTTTGATATGATTTTGTCCCAATTGTTTCAGGGTACCATTTGCTTAAGTTGTATCAAAATACTTAGCAGTTTCTGAGAAAAAGTACATTTTTGTTTCTTCAATAACTTTAAGCAGACAAAAAAAGAAATGATTTCCATTCCATTTTGATTCCATTCTCAAGTAAAATGTTCTTGACATGTAGCAACCAAGAAGACAAGGGTTTCCTTATATCCCAAGGGAATAAAAGGCCGTAAAGGCCACAAAACAAAGGCCACGTGAAGAGATAGAAATAAGGCCAGGTGGAATGAGAGAGACGATATATATTACGTAAGGGGATGTTAGGAAAACTTGGCCCCCGTGAAAAAGATATAACCGAAATAAAACATACTTTCTTTGAAAGTACGAATGAAACAAGAACACACAAACAATAATGCTCTTTTGGAAGCAGAGGGCAGAGAAGGAAAGTTCTTTCGATGGCACTTAGCTTAGAAGGAAAATGTACTCTCATTCATTCCAATATACTCACATACCTATTGCAGTATAATATTGAAATAACCATTACTGCATATTCCTTTGAAAGACCAGGTCTGTCATTGTACGGGTGTGTTCCCCACTCACTGAATATTATTATGATCTTCCAGACAAAGAAGAAAGAAGACGAAATGGAAAGAAGGCTTTCTTTGAGTGAGACGGATTCTTCTTCATTTTCGACTCCTCCGTCTTTCATTCAAAGGCGCCTTCCACCTTTTTCTATTATTATTATTATTACAGGCCCCAGACCTTTCTTTTTCTGTTTAGAGTTATAAGGAGTCGAGATAATACACAGAGAGGTAGTCTGAAGAATGATCTAAATCCTTAAATTTCATGAGACTGGTCTTTGTACATTTAATAATTGGATCATTAGTCCATTAAGAGTTCAATGCAGCCGATCGTAATACGCTCACAAAAAATTAAATGGTGTGCTGCACTCGAAATGAAAGTTATTTTTCCTGTGGCGAGATAACCTTACTTTTTGTGACAGGGAGTGGAGAAAAATGTGAACGTCAATACAACTTTCCGGTGCATCCATTTTTCCCTTGAGAATAGGGATGCCATTTCAAGTTAAGCTTAGGAATGGAATTGCCTTAAGGAAATAGTACTTTAACTGTTTTAACCATAAGATAATGGCATCCCTGATTGAAGGAAACCTTCCTCCAAACATCTTCCTTTTCCTGCCCAGTCAATAAAGTGCACGACCGGAGAAGACGGCGAAGAAAATAAATGTCTCTTTACTTCCTCAGAGGACGATCTTGGATTAAATTACGAGACTCTTACCTTTGCAAGGATGTGTTTTCTGACCCCGCCACCATTGCTACCACATCCATTTGACCCGAGCAGCTGCTCAGCAGACTGTGGAGCCCCTGCGTCCATGACGCCGTTCGCGCCGTGTCGACCGCTCTGGATGGTCTGCGTAGCGGTGGCGACCTTCTTGTGGCCGTGGCTGCAGCCGTTCACATGGTCGCCCATGAGCGCGGTCTCCTGCTCCTGCTGCTGCCCGTTGCTCAGCCGTATCTGCAGTGTGACCTTAGTCCCATTGGCAGGAGGGCCGCCGTTTGTAGTCTTGAGTACGTTGTTGGCTGATCCTTGTTTCTTCAGGGTTTCCAAGTTGGATGCCTGCAATGATGGAATTTAACGGGGTTGACAGATGGGCTCAAGGGAGGTTAACTCCTCATTCTCTTCCGGGAAAAATGCCGCTTTGCCTCTAAAGTTAAAAGTGTTATCACCCTGGCATAGTGTGCACTTTACGACGCCTTTTAAAGTGCATCATTGCTACACATATTGCTCATTTTTCCTGCTAGATTGTTGTTGTTGTTACTCCCTGGAGCATATGGCTCATATGGCGAGATGTACTCGACGAAGGGAAGTGTGTCAACGTACAACTGTTGACGAAAATAGAGATAATCCAAAACAAAAAGCAAAAAGGAAGGGCATTATAAAGCGATCACAGTCGTTCATCGTTACCAAGTCTGTATGCTACTGATTCCAAGACAATAGCCTGTATGTTACTGACCTGTGTCCGCTTCCTCAGCCTCTGCCTCGTCTTTAGGAATATATTGATGTAGACGAATATGATGATGCCGAGCGGGATGAAGAACGACCCCATGGAGGAGTAGACGATGTAGCCGGGCTCCTCCGTGAGCGCGCACGGCGTGTCCGCGGTCCACACCTCGGGCCAGTCATTCCAGCCGACGAGCGGGGGCAGGCAGATTACGAAAGAGCCGACCCTGGAAACAATAACATTGTGTAACGTCAGTGAGAAAAAGTGAAACATACGACAGGTCACAGCAGTACAAATGAAGATCAACAGTTCCATTAGTGGCCATTGCTATCTCTTTTCTCACAGGATAATCTCGGGAGAAGCATCTGTGGGATCAGATGTATGCAGGGAAGGAAGGTATAATGGAATACTATTTGGGCTGAGGGAACAATGTGCGTCTGCTTTCCCACATTTGAATGTTATCTCCAGAGTGTGGGAATGGATTCTAATTTCAGATATGAGGTGTATGTCATGTCATGTATTGATAGGGATCATTTGGAATTATTGACAGATCCAAAGGGACTTAAAGCCAAGATTGGCTCTATAAAAGTACAATAATATTTATGATTATTGTTCCACTTACCACACTACGAGAATGATGAGCAGCACAAACTTAACGGTCCTCCTCTGCGCATGCGCAATCGGGTCGTTCAACGCATAATACCGATCCAACGCGATCGCGCACAGATTCAGAATCGACGACGTGCAGCAGAGCACATCGGACGTCAACCACAGCTTGCACAACGTCGGCCCGAACAACCACCTGCCCGCCACGATGTACACGAGGTTGAACGGGAGCACGAGCACGGACACGGTCAAGTCCGCGGCCGCCAGGCTCACGATGAAGAAGTTTGGCGTGATCTTGAGCGGCACGTGGGTGAAGACGGAGATGATGACGAGGATGTTGCCGATGATGGTGGTGAGGATGATGGCGGAGAGCAGGGTGATGGTGAGCACGGCCTCCCACTCGGGGATGGCGATGAGGGTGCCGAAGAGCGGGGAGTAGATGAGGCCGTCCGGGATGGTCGTGTTGTTGTTGTCCGGGGTGAGGTAGACGTCCAGGACGGTGCGGTTGGGGTCGGGGTCGTCCAGGAAGGTCGGGTCCAGGGGGAGGAGGTTCAGCGACATCTGGAAGGAAGGAAATTTTATGACCTGTTATGCTGTAGTCTTTGTTTTTTGTATGGTTAAGGAATGTTTCAAATGTATATTTTATAACATTGCATTGTAAAAAACCATAGACCACTGAATTACTGGTACATGGTTACAGTGGTCTATGGTAAAAACGCAAGCTACCTCCCAAAAATGAATAATTTACGTGTTTTATGGGTTGTCTACATATGGTTTTAATTGTTTCCCGTTTGATTTTGCACCATTATTACCAGGCTTCCGCTTGTTTTTCTTTTGTACTCAAATGGAGGTCTGCAGCTTCCAAGAACATTTGCATTCCTAGATCTTCTTCGCTCTCTTTAGCACGTGTTCCATAGTTGATTCCCAAGCAATAATGGCACCAGTATGGCGCAATACTCCGGTGTACTCTGGAGTCGGAAATCGATGCTCGGTGCATACTCAAAAGGCCAAAGACGCACCCAAAGAGAATATCCAATTAAGCGGAATATCACCTTTCACTGTCTTGAAAGGGGAGGGGAAAAGGCCTAAAAGGCAGACTTTGAGCATAAAATATGCACAGAGAATATCGGAGATATTGAAAGTTCCGCAGCTATCAAACGGTTTTAATCTCCCTCATTTATTATGTTCGTGAGAAACCGCAATCTGGCATCCCTATATTATTATTCTGCTGCAGTGGCGGCAACACCTTAATTGCATTATGAGGCCCAGACGGAAGATGAATGAAAGGGAGTTGTTTGTGTTTGAAGGAGGAGAAGGAAGAGCTTTAATTCGGATGATTACCCACTGTGCTAATTAACGGATGTCATGCTTTGAAGTTTGAACACAATGCCTTTGTTGGACAGGAACTGGCTTTCATCTAACTCGTCTACAGAGAAAGAAAGATCAAATATCGATAGGAAGTGATGACATGAAAGGGTTACAAGTTAGTTATTGCAAATGTCATGCGGATATTAGATGTAAGCTTTAATCTTTTAATGTAAATGATTGCAATGTTTCATATCCGCTACGGAATGTAATTTGCTACAGGTGCAGGATTCGAATCAAAATGATTAAAGGTTTGTCATTTTGTCTTATATAGTAATTGATTAATGTTTATGAGTTTTCAGCTTTGTACTGCCTTTCCCAACGCAATATTCTGGACAGAGAAAGTAGACTTTTATGATAATTAAATTTCATGCTAAAATAGACACCGGAGACTCGTAGATCAAAAAGTCCCTCTCTCGGATCTAGCAGCAGCAAAGGCGCTTAGTTATAAACTTTGAAAGTAGAAAAGTTTCCTTAATCCGAAAATGTTGAAATATCTCAACGTTTTCATCTTCCAAATTTATAGAGAACGGAAGAAACGTCTGAAATATTTACAGCAACTTGAACTGGACGTAAAGAAAGCAAACTTTTTCCATAATTAAATGGTGATCCCAAGTATCACGCACATGCAGTATAACAAGCCACTTGCAGGCATATTCATATTATAATGTTTTGTAATAAATGCACAATTGAATTGACTAAAGAGGCTAAATGAAGTCATTTAAGTAATATTTTACTCTTTGAATATGGCACCTTCCAATTAGCTAGTAATCATTAATCAAGCTCACATAAAAGCCTTTTTTAACACGGTCGTCTTCGTCCCATTACTTCTTGACAGCCAATCAGCAACAGGCAGCTCACTTTTTAAGACGCAGTAGTAGTCGGCCTAACAAGGGAGGTAAATAACCTTAAAAGCCTTCTTCCCAGAAAAAAAGTCCCGTCAATGACAAACACATCATATTTCATGTCAAATTATAGCCGGGACGGGTGTGGCAATGACAGAATTCCTACCCGACCAAGCAAATGTTCCATATGAAAAGTTATGGTGTTACGATCCGGCCAAATAATGGCCGCACACTGCACTAGGTTGATAGTTTCATATGCCAATGCATAGAGCTCTGTAAATCTGTATTTTAGCGGTCTATGGCCAATGTTAGCTACTAAAGCACAGAACTATATTAACTACAAACATGTTATGAATTTCAGTAAGCTGATTGTAAATTGCTTTAAATAGGCTGCCATAAAGACCCAAAATTATAAAGCGCCATCCATATTTAGCAGTATATTTCATTGGATTGTTGTGAACCGGGATTGTCATAAAGTAAACATAGCGTTGAATCAGCAAAATGAGAAGTAGCCCGCATTGTGCATGCTATAACAATGAATACGGAAATGTAAAATTATTTGCTTAGGGTCACAAACAATTTTTTTAAACTTGAATTGACAAATATATGGAGACAAAATGCAGAGAATACGGTTTAAACGGCTTGTAAATGTCTTTGAAAGCTTGACATTAAGATCATATTTTGCTTCCAGAATTAGGAATAAGAAACGTTTCTGAGAATTCTGAAACCCGTCTGAAGGTGATATTTTACTCTCGATTAGGATAGTTCTATAGTACCGGGAAATACAGTTTTAAATACTCTTTAGCATGACAAGGGAATACTGCAATCTAAATGAATTTTATTAAATAGCACTCGTAATGTTAAAAGCGGTAATATAGTCTCACATTATGTTAATGGGTATAATATAGCCATTAAATGGCCAATGAGTGGTATATTCCCCATTGCTAAACAACTCTATTTCTAGCTTTAAATGCCCATTGCATGCCTATATTTGCCAAATGCCAACAGCTTCACAGAGTCGAGGTATTTGTACTTTTGAGCTTTCCCCCTGCCCGTCGATAAATATTGGCACTTTGCACCAAAATCAAAAGTTTCTCCTGCCTAAGTTTGGATAACCCGCTCATTTTCAAAGAAATCCTGGTGGGAAGAATAGTTTTGTACAAAAATTAAAACCAACTATTACTTGGCTCTTTGAGAGTGAAACCACATAATGATGATTAACTTTCCCACTTTTTAAAGGTTTCCTTAATATTGTACCTCCATGCACGGGTGACAAATAAAGCTTAAAATATGGGCAAAACATGAAAATGCACACGTTCTTCATTTGTAAATAATTAACACCCTGCATGGACCATTTATTTAAAGGTTAAGTCTCTTAAATGGCGATGAAAAACCATTTCGTGCAAAATTCTTTATAAAGACCACCAAGTGTGGGTAATGTGTCTTTCATGACTGCGCTAATGCACTTAATTTACCCCGCAAAGCGCCAAAGTTTTACTAGCAACTTTTTCAAACTAATTACAGCAACTAGCAACTGTTATCAGAGGAATGCTGAAAAACTAATTACACATTTGATCCACAAAATACATTTTAACACGATTTTTCTTTGTAACACGAAAGGTCGCAATATGTGTCAAATCTTCACATAGTTTAATAGTGCTTAATATACCTTTCAAGATATTTGAGTGACAAATATTTGCATCTGACACGATTAATCTCCTTTTCTGACGTTTGCGTGCAAAAGTAAGAGACTAAGTTTGTACGTTATGCGCTTATGCTCTATGTTACCATACCAAGTACTGCATATACTGCTGTATACTCGGTTTTTATGGAGGAGAACTCGCATAAACAGCAACGTACAGGTTTCATTTAGTACTTATTACGGATCTGTGTTCTATATCTGTGGATTTCATAAATTTGACAAACGTATTCTGACTTTTGTAACTTGTACTTTCATATGACACAGACACTTCATTCTTGTTTTGATATTACACTTCTTTTCTCCCTTTGAAATCGTTCCCAAGGTGTCACCCGAAGTTATTACGGCATGAAGGGGGAAAATGACTTGATGATATCTGCCAAATAGGAAAACTCAATTTAAACCATGTAACTAAAATCACATCTATCTATCATTAGTTTGTCTACATACCATACCGTTACATATCATACCAAAAACCTGTGTATTTGCACCCAGTTCCATCTGAAAAAGCCAATTTCAGCCTCTAGATGGCCAAAACTGCGCTGATATCTTTTGTAATGGAAATCTGGCTTCTTCCTTTCCCCACTCCCTCCAACAAAAATAAAAATAGAAGGTAGAGA
>LR140233.1:0-18336 GCA_900659605.1 Tisbe holothuriae | reverse complement strand
CCAATCAGAGAGCTGCTTTCAAACAGCCAATATGAGAGAAGCTCTCTGATTGGCTAAAGTGGCAACTTTCTTTCCTACATCTCACCGCGGAAAATTAAGACAACAGGCTGCGTGAGCCAACCTCCCCTACATAATACCAGGATCTAAGTAAAGTTTACCGTTCAAGGTCAATTTGACCCATTTGGATGAATACTACCTCCGCCGGTTTCAGGGTCCTGACCAAGCCCTGTATGACCGTCACAAAGCCGTGCTGCAGGAGAAGATGTCTCAATTCGGTCTTGCAAAGCTGGCCAGCCGTGTGGAGCTTCTTCGGAGGATGAATGCCTACGTGGCGGCCAAGTGCAAGGTGGAGGTGGAGCATGCCAATCCGAAGGTGCACAAGACCAAGGAGACGAGAACGCTGATTATCGTGGCAAAGTAGGGGGCTGGCTGCACTATAAATGAAGGAGAAATAATGAATTGAAATTTAGGTTGGACACCGAAGAGTGCCGTTTGTACAGTCTTGTCCAATCCTCATTCTATGAGCTGGTCAAGGAGAAGCAGCTGGAACGGTGGCATGAAGAGGAGGAAAAAATGGGATAGAGCTCAAAACATTCAAACATCAGATGGTGACAGTTAATAATTGTGAATTTCAGCGCACAAATCAAACATAAAGACATGAAACTAAAATATAACACGAGATTCTGGTCAGCTGATTGTAATGCAAGATAAAATTTGTAGGGAAGACAGCTCAGCTACGATTTGTGTTTTAAGACTGACACATTGTTTTGGAACACATTACTACCATTAAAGTCACTTTAACCCAAATATTTTTGTCAAACATGATTTTTTTTCACTAATTGCCACATTTCCATTTTGGCTGTCCAAATGAAAGAATTCTCCAGCCAATATTCAAGGTCTTCAGAAGAGCCAACAAAGACGTTTAACATGTATTTTATGCGTTGTACTGATACAATAAATATACATAAGAGCTTAAGGACTCTTTCCAATGCTAATCTAATTCCAAGCTCTTTATAGAATTAGAACATATAGATTTGGCACCCATTGCTTCTTATCATTTGGACAGCCGATTTGGGCATGATTTTTTAGAAACATAAAACCCTCAGGCCTGGGATATATTTTTTGGTTTTAAAAATCATTTCACATAATATTTTCAGACTTGAAAAAGCTTTTTGTGTTTCATTATGAAATTATAATTTAAAAAGGTCACTTGAAAAAACATCCTGTATCTTATTAACTTCATTGGCCAATTTAGTCCATGAAATGTATGCAGATACTATTAGTCGGTTTGGAACGTAAGTCCGGGGTCGAAGGTGCCCTGGACTGGACCTGCGGGTCCTTACGCTAATAAAACCGCTTCCCGGAACCGTCGGGTCCATACGAATAATAACTCAAAGTCTAATCTGTCACTTTGCTTGACGCTTTATTGCATGAATCTCGTGAAGAGGATCCTCACAATCAAAGCCTGCTCTTGAATATCCTGTCTCCGTCCTCGCGGACAAAGCAGACGTAACTGCCCCACCTGTAATCATTTCTACCGCGCAAGCGAGTGACCGATCCACGGGCGAGCGAATTCGCTCGGTCGCGGGTCGGCGACGTAAATATTTGAACGAGAACGTTTTGTTGTGATAATTGGGTAAGTGGGAACAATTGCATTTTAATTCTCAGGAGTGTTTGACAAATTTTGACAAACAATCGCTAACGAGCTCTCACAAGCTTGCTGGCCTGATCCAAAAGAAGCTCTGATGTCAAGAAAGGGTCAATTAAAAATAATCTTGGGCTAAGGTCTCAGTTGCTGGAATATCTTACTACTGATTTTGGGTACTAGAAGTGTAAAATATAGAACTAATATATGTCAAAAGGTAAAAAAAAACTTAATAAAGAAGCAGAAGTATGTAAAAGGTGCTCATTTACAGCCAGTTTTTTATGGATAATAAAACGTGGAATTCACATGTATTTCTGCAGCAACTTGTGAAGTCTAATCTATGATGGGGAATAATACAGTCTAATCATTGAAATTATATTAGAGTGTTATTAAATGGCCTGACAATAACGTCCAAACCTTTGATATTTTCTCCATTTTGACCAAAATATAGCGTGACATCAGCCACATCCCCATTACTAGACTCATTCACATGTGCTTGTTGATTGCAAGTCATAACTGAGTGTTGTGCTTAGTGGTTTGCTACATCTCTCCATATGTTTTCACAGAAACATTGTGTACTGCTCAACTTTATATTATTTTGTTCAACGGGGTCTTTATTCGTATTTTGGGCAAGTAATTTTGATAGTGATCGGGCCAAATTTAAAGCTCCTCAAGTGGCACCAGTGATCCGCAAAGAATTTAAAAATAGTCCTTCTGAGTCAAGAAGTTTAAAAAGACAAGAAAATAATGAGACCCATGTTACTATCAGCAAGAAAAATACATCTTACAATATTTTATCGAAGAAAAGAGCTATAAACGCTAGCACCAATGTTCTTAATGCTCCATATATGTATAGGTAACTTCAAGTTTGTTTATTAGTTCCCACATTTGCCATTGGAACTATCTTTTTGCTAGTCTATGTAAATACACGTTTAAACTGTGGTGCCCAGAACTGCTGTCGGCATTAAAAGGTTACAATCCAACTGGGTGTCGTCCTCTTGGAAAAGTTGGCTATATGAAGACTCACAAGACAGGATCCAGGTTTGGCAGCCGATAGAAAGTAATGTTTCCATCGTAAATTGTTTTATATAAAGTTACCTTCCAGTTCCTTGGCTAATATAGTATTCCGATATGGAATTAACAATGGCAAGAACATTTTTATACCATCTTCAAACAGACGTGCGTATTGAGATATCTTATTATGAGTAGCATTGTTGTGTAATTTTAATAAAGAGTCACCTTTTAGCCGACTTTTTCGATACTTGGGGATATAAACCAAAGATAAGGGCAGCAAGGAATGGCTATGATCTATTTGCAAGTCACACAATTTGGAACAAAAGAAAAATAAAGTAATTATAACATATAAAAATATTTTACGTATTGCTTATAATATTGTAACTTCACAGAAGTATATTAGGTCCCAATGCAATATACATTACAATAGTACGTGAACCCATCAGTAATTTTGAGAGCAAATATGCATATGAACGAAACTTTTTCAAGACGACTTTCCAAGATTTGGACCTTTCATCATTGATACAAAGGTGATATATATATATATATATATATATATATATATATATATATATATATATATATATATATATATATATATATATATATAAAATAGAGCAATATACTCGTATAAAACTAAAAAAATGTTTTCTCTTAGCAAGTTGCATGTATACCACTTGGAACATATGAAGTAAATACTATTTAAATTCATATCCTCACAAATGTTCACTCAGACTCCCCAAGGTTCTCAAAGTACTCCTTCTCTTATGGACTTAATGGCCAAATGGCAGAGTTAGGTCTTCCAAGAAGCAATGCTGCCATGGATCAAGTTAAAGAATATGCCAGCCACCTTCTCAAAACATTTGGAATGGTCCTGATCACAGAGAGATTTGATGAATCCTTGGTTCTACTCTCAGATATGTTGTGTTGGCCACTCCAGGCTGTCACCAGCTTAAAGAAAAAGGAAAGGAGACAAACAGCAAGAGTATGTGTACAGAACATATATCAACACAGGCTCTAATCATAATTGCATTTTAGGCCAGCCTTTCGGAGAAGGATAAAAGCATCCTTCATGACCTTCAGATGTCAGATCAGACAATGTATAATTTGGCAAACAAAGTTTTAGATGAAAAGATCGCCTCATTTGGAGCAGAGAGATTGAAGCAAAGAGTTAAAGTATTGGAAGAATTGAATGATTATGTCAAGAGGAAATGCCAATTCACTGTTAAGAATGTAAACAAAGTTACACACTATCAAGCTGGGTCAGTGGTACATGCCATTGTTGATCTTAAATGTTGAATTTTATTTTGTTACTTTTACAGCTCTCACACTGATTCTGAATGCAGTTTGTATGCACAAACACATTCCAGTCTTATACAGAAAACAAAACGAATTCAAGAACGTAGAGGAATATATAATGTTTAAATTGGCTAGTATATCTGCCTCTTATGAAAGCACCGCCGAAGCCGCAGATCTCTTCATAACCCCTACCTATTTTTCATAAGTCCAAATACATATTTTAATGAACAAAGTGTGACCGTGGTTGTTTGTTTTAAAAAGTAATGTACATATTACAGAAATTACGTATATTTACTTGTAATGTATTTCTCTGAAAACCTAATAATGTTTAATGTCGCTTACGATGTACAGCATAAAACATTGAAGTAAAAATATATTTCAATATTAGCAATTAGCTTCACGTTAGAGCAGTCCTAACTTGTCCCCATTCTCCTACTTTATTACACTTTGCGCGCACTTATCCGCATTAATAATTCACTCTCTATACCTTGAGGCGCACCATTGAAAGGTTGGCCTTACTCTTGATTTAATGCCTCGTCACTTACTTAGCTGCTCTCTAGCGACAAGGAGAGAGCTTCGTAAGGCAATGTTTAAATTCGGGCTTGTTATATTGACAGCTGTCTTTCTTTGCGTATTATTTTGGAGGATGTGGTATTACAAAAGACTACCTGTGAGGTTGGAATATCTTCAAAATGATGCATCAATGCATTACAATGCAACAACGATTGTCACTGCGGAAGAGTTATTACGGTAATTTAAATATTCCAGGTTTTGACTTTTTTATTTATATGATCTTGCTCTGACAGGTTATGTAGTGGGCGAGTGCTATTTTCACTTCCTTATTTTTACTTACATAAGTAAGTAAGTAAGTGGAAATAGCGCTCCGTACACTGAAAGTGCTATTTTCACTTACGGCTCTTATTTTCACTTACGGCTCTTATTAACTAAGTGCAAATAGCACTCGCCTATGTAGTGGGACAATAGAGTTATGGTGTCTCGAAGCTAAGCAGGCATTGTCATACTTTATACCTAAAGACTGTCTTCCCAAGAGAAACATAGGCTACATCAAGACCCACAAGACTGGTTCTAGGTCTGGCTAACTGCATTGTCTTCGATTAGACTATTTCAACTCATCTAATCTGTTTCCAGTACGCTATTAAACATCTTTCACCGGTTGGCGATTCATCAAAATCTGAAGGCACTCGTCCAACGTTCACGCAGAGGAAGGGTTGAATTCTTTGCAGGTCACACCGTATGGGACCCTGCCTATTACAAGTAAAGTTTATTTAGTGTACACGGTTTTATCTTATTCGCAAAAATTACTGTATAAAAGGGCTGCATTGAAGAATGGGACCCAATTCTTCACGATATTAAGAGATCCCGCCACGCAATTTGAGAGCCGCTTTAACTACCTTCCGGAATACAGAACTCTTGCTGCTGAGATATCATTTTCAAAATACATTCAAAGGTAACAATTTGTCTTTTCAAATTATGCCTTTCACTTTGTCGATCATTGTAGCCTAGCAAGAGCTGAGGGATTGCGATCTGCATTGCAGAGGTAAGAGCTAAGACCCCAATAATACATCAGCATGTGTGGTTCAAATAACTTTTTGCACACAGGAAGCAACAAACTTCAGTCACATATGGATTCAATAGTGAGATTAAAGAGTTGGGATTCAGTCTCACAAGACCAATGACAAATGAAAGCGTAAACGCTCATATTAAACGGCTCTCAAACGACTTCACACTGGTTTTGATTACGGAGATGTTTCCAGAGTCGCTTGCATATTTGTCAAGAAAACTTTGCATCCCACTCATGAATGTGACGAGCATTTCCAAAAAAGTTCGACTGAAAAAGGTTTAGCGTTAAAGATGATCATTTTAGGTTGAAATTATCAGTAACTCGCATTATTGCTACAGCATGAATTGACATTGCCAGACAAGGAGTTGCTTCAAAAGCATCAGCAGTATGACCGCACCTTGTATGAATATTTCCGATCAAAGCTCAATCAGCAGCTCTTGGCAGAATTTGGCTCTCCTGATGAGGTCTCCTTATGGACTGCTCAGCTGGCTCAGCTCAATGAATATGCGGCAGTCAAGTGCGGAACATTTACCCTAACCAAGAGTGAGAAGAGGAGAAGAGAGCAATACGTCCGTGGGACTTTGCAGGCTCAAAAGTTTGATTTTCATATTCCAATGACCAAGTAAGTGATTACATACGTGATGATACGAATACAGTTCTAGACAAAATTTTACGTTTCAGAAGTTCCAACCTAGATTGCCTTCTTCTCTCCGAATCAACAGATCAAACTAATAAACGGTTGAAAGACATGCAGCGACAGACTAAAATCCAAACTCAAAAGATGGTCAATACAAATTAAACAAGGAAAGCTCTCAAAAACAGTCGCCATTTGAGATGTGCCAAACTGACTCAAAAATAAAACATTACAAGTACAAATAAATGTCCCTTATTTACTTTACTTCTCAGCGGTTTCAACCCAAAATGCATTAATATTTGGGGAAATGAAAAAGTGAAACGGCAACACGTTCTTACTCTAATCTCCAAATGCAAAAATCCCTTTGCATAGCACTTTAACCCTTGATTTTTGCTTGCATAAGCCCGACTTCCTTTGGACATCCTGCTTCCCAAACTTCCTTTCCCTTTCCCCTCCTTCCCCCAAAACACTGTCTGAAGCGAGAGCAGCTCAGTCAGTAGGTCTGCATTACTGCCAGTTGAAGAACCCAGACACCCTTTTACTCCATCTTCCGCCAGAGCTTTCACTTCTTCTTCTTCTTCTTCTTCTTCTTCTTCATCCCCCACTTCACTTTCTTTCTTCTCGACAGAAACTTTCAAAGGATGAGACTTGAATGGAAATTCTGTCTGGAATATTTCCCTACTTTTGCACCCTTTCCCCTTCTAACGCTGCCTCCAATCCCCAATTTCATTATTGGGGAATGTTTCAAAATGTGCATTCGAGATCACGTTGCAGGTACTTTTTATTATTTTGAGGTTGAATACATTATCTCGTCGGATGAGATCCCTTATAGAGCTCTTTGTAGAGATCATATAAATGTCATTCTCTGGACATGAAGCGATTCCAAGAACAACAATGTCTGTCTCAAAAGCTGTCTTACTTCCTCCTTCCTTATAATTGTGTGCTCTTTACCTTTCCAAAGCAGACACCAGCAACCCCTCATCAAGGGATAAAAGTGCTTTCGAAGAAAGAAACCCATTGCGTACGACGACCCTGGGCGCCATTGGTTCATTTTACAACCACCCTTCGATTCGGCCAATGAGCGGGCTGAATCTGACGCGCGCAAGCGCACGCTGCTTCTCCTCTCAAGGGGCTTCAGCCGCCTGGAAAGCCCTCAACTCAGCTCGCTCGCTCAGTCTAGACATTGAAAACATCCCCGAGGATGGATGAGCTGAATAGGGTGGTAGGGCAGGGGGTGAAACAACACACGTACAAGCCTTTGCCGGTTGCCGGCGATGCCAGAGAAGGGAAATGGCACCGGAGGTCGGCGAGGGGGAAAACGAGACGTCTGGAAATCCATCCTCCTCTTCCTCCTCCTCATCATCATTCCCTGATCGCTGAAGGGGTGAGAGTATTCCTGGCTTACACGTGACCTAAAAAGCGCCCCTCTAAAACCAACCCTTGGATGAGAAGTGAGGGCGGGTGTCTGAGATACACATCTGAATGCAACCGAAAGAAGGGATTGTCGGAGAACAAGTCAGTCAGTGTCTCAGTGACAGCCTGTTATTACACTTGTGTTATCAGCGATGGTTCGCCGGCACCTGCTCGCGCCTAGCCGCTGTCCTTACAGCAGGGACGTGGTCGTGGCAAACAGCAACAACAACAATGACAGCAGCAGCCTCGTCCAGTTTGACAGCCTTGGACTGGGCAACAGACATGCTCAGCAGCAGCAGCAGATCCTTCACCAGCATCAGCAGTTCCTGGGAGACCGAGTCTCCGTCTATTCTCTACAAAGAGAACTTGAGCTGCCTCCGAGAGCAGAAGGGGAAGAGGATTACGAGTCTCGGATGAAGATGCCGCCGCCTCCGAACCCGCCCCCGCTGCTTGGGCCACACCCATTCTTCGGCCACCACCAGATGCAAGGGAGTGGCAGGGTGGATACAGACGAGGAGGCGGAGGAGGAGAACAGGAGACAGGATCAGCAACATTTAGGTAGGAAAGTCAAACTAATAAATCTTTGGATTGGCAGTGAATATCAGATAATCCTCCGTCAAGGGCAAAGCCATCATCATTCTCCTGGCGGTCATCCCCAAATCGCGTGCTTTCTGATCCGCCTCCCTATTTTATGACCTCGGAACAGCGCTTTTCACTTCTTCTCCCTTTCTTATGACCATGATATGATGATCCCGTTACACACAAGAAAAACAACCCCCGATGAAAACGAAACTTCCTCCTTTATTAATATAAAAAAGAAAGCGAAAGCTGATGATGATGACGATATGAATGGCCGTCGTAAAAACGTAGTGACGTTATATGGGGGTAAAATGAGGAGAGATTTCAATCTGGAAAGGGAGAGTCATGGGGTTGCTTTCACTCGTAATAATAGATGCTGGAGGGCATAGGAGAGGGAAAAAAGAGAAAATCGTTGGCTGGCATTGTTTTAAAACGCTTTTTCATAGTGTTGAAAAAAGCAAGTTTGAAAAAACGTTGCACTTTTGTTTGGTAGTTGTTTCACTTTCCCACAAACACACTGGCTAGGATGACAAACTGCAAAGTGGAGAGTCGATCTAAAAGTCCGTTTAAACACTGAAAACTTCTAAAAACCCTCTTTTAAAAGGTTAGATTCTGCAACGTCTAAACCACAAAACAGCACTTTTTGCGAGTATATGTTTAAACATCCCTCCACTAAACGTCAACGTAACGGTATAATTGCATCCATTACTCAGTGCATTTGCTTCATAAATATTAATTCCATCTGGGATTACACCAAATAGAAGCCAATTATATCCGATTCGTTCCAGCGATTCGTCAACGAGGGACAACCATTAAAACAATCGACATATCAAAGACTTTTTGTTGCCATCAGAGATTTCATTTTGCAACCTTGGCATAGAGTGCAAGACAAGAATGTAAGACGTCCTTACAATGTTACTTATAAATAGTTGATTTCCCCTCTTCTACGCACTTTCTTCCTTGGCATAACCCCTCCCTCTCAATTACAACCCTGTTTTATACTGCCTTTGTTTTCATCCTCCGTAATGTTTCCTCTGTGTGCCATTCTCAACCCGGTGACGCACCCTTTTTCACTCTTCACGTACGCACGCAGCACGACGCTCAGCAGTCCGATTGCCTTTCACCCTATAACGCACATGGCTCCGGTTTTATATTTCGGTTGAAAGGGAAAGCAGTCTCATCATAATCATGACCAAGTAGGGACCCCGTTTGTGTTGCACAGTAGTACAGCTTTTGACATGTCCATTGGATGAAGAGTCTTAACGACGTTTAATGGCATCCCTGCTCATTTTGAGTTTGTAACCAAGCGGACTTTCTCTCTCTGTCTTCCTCTTTTTACGGTTATGTTTGGCACACATAGTGAAGCTATTGCGGACACGTGGTGCGCGGATCGTGGAGGAGGATGGAAATATAAATCCATATAAAGGGGGAGACGAGCAAACGCTTTTCGGCGTCAGTCCATCCAATGTGAATCAGTCGGTCGAGAGAGACAAAGGAATGGACGTTTAACGGCCTCGTAAATACAGATTGGGACACGATGATGGAAAAGAGAATGACGAAACACAAGGGGAGAAAATCGAAGTTTTATGGCGATCGCCACTTGATTGTTAAGCTAAGAGGATTACTACAATTTTTATCTTCAATGCTCTGCTGACCCCCGTTTGCACAAAAGTGCGTGTTTGCAACCCGTCTGTAAAGTTTGAAGTGGAATATTGATTTAAATCGCTCCTGTTACACTAACGTAGGAAAGATAAACCAACAATGTAAAGCCACAAAGAAAACCCTAAATATCCGGGGTAGAAAACGTCCAAAAATCAGACAAAGAGAATCGCGTCCAAAAACTGCACCCGTCAACAGAATCGTGCTCAGACAAGAGCCCAATTTGAGGGTTGGTTCTGCTGTTCGATGGAGATTTGTCCAAAAAAGAACGCTAATGTAAAACAAATGCAATCTCATAGTCACAATATAAACGTAAGAAAATCAATGTCACATTGAATGGAGTAAATTATTCCTGCCGAAAACCACCCTTTTCAATATGCTGCCCTAGTGAGGGGTGTGAAACAAAGAGAGACACAACCAGACATTGCAAACGCAGACGACAATCGGGAGAAAGAGAGATATGAAGAGATCGATATATCGACAAAGAGCATTATTCCCTTTGCGTTCAATGAGGGAGGGTGCATAATATTAACAAATTGTTGCTACACTCCGTTCGGGGGTGAAAGTAGTAATGATTCATCACTGAATGCCAAGGTTAATGGAACAATTATGCGGGGCGGTTTCTTCTCCGCAATTATATTTTAGATCTGTAATTCCCTTTGTCATAGATTATTCACAAATGAGCGCTGTCTGACTTCATGTAGACCCTGTAGCACAGCGAGCCGAGCACGAGCGACTCCGTGGCCGTGAGCGCGCTCTTGATCACCCCGGCCACGGCTGAGGAGCTCATGAGCGGCGCCACGCAGCCAATCACCTGGTAGGATGCCAGCACATCCACTAGGATGCCCTGGACATTGACGAACACGACGAGAATCTTGAGCAACAAAGCCTTTTGTCTGAAGTCGTAGTCGACGAGCAGGGAGTAGCGCTTGGTCACGTCCATGAAGAAGAAGAGGCCCCAGATGCCGACCATGAAGCTGGTGAACAGGACCACGGTGAGGTAGAGGTAGGGCCCGGTCGGGGAGAGGTTTCCAGGCTCTAGATACCGAGCAATACGCAGTACTGACATGATGAAGAGTGTCGCACCCTGCACGTAGGGCATCTGGAACACGCTCGCCTTCATTAGCCGGATGCTGCGCTTGCTTAGCGGGCGCGCCTTTGGGCAGATGAGGCAGCAGCAGCACGGCCGCACCCGGAAGTTGACCGGGCTGTCTTCGCCAATGTGCTGCATCATGGCAGTCTCCCCTCCGTACCAGGACATGGTCAGCTGCACAAAGTAACCCATGGCGATGCCCAGGTACACCCTGTAGAACAGCCACACGAAGCTGCTGGCCTTGGGCAGCACGATGGAGAACATTGTGAAGAGCGCGACCATGAGGTAGACCGAGTTGACCCAGAATGTGGCCATGAGCCTGGACGAGGGCACGTTTGTGATGAAGTGCCCCGCCAGGGAGCCGTATTGCAGAGCTAGGATGGCGATGACCACGCCGCAGTAGACGTACATGACGATCGCCCACGGACCCAGGGCCTCGTTGAACTCCTCCACGTCTGGGTAGGTGCCCACCGGCGGGCATGCCTGCAAGGCCTCCGCATATGCGTTGCCCTCGTCGTCCATATTGCACGGTCCTGAGATTCTGTATCTTCACTTTCTCTTTTAATTTCTTGTTTCCTCTGCACCTGCTCAAAGACTAAGAGATTGCCTCTAATTTTACGACGAGCTTCCCAGTGTTCTTTTCTTTCTGCACCTCTGACGCTAATGATGAATGCAAAGCTTCTTTCCTTTCTCTACCTTGTATCTTGTGTGTGTGTTTGATTAAAGTAAGTTCTACCGGCAGAGGAGTGATAAGAGATTTTGCCCCGAACTGCAAATAATGTGTGTTCAGGTGCTTCTTGACTTCTTCCGGCCACTGTACATGACATATCCGAGAACAAATAAAGGAAGATCTGGGTTATCAAGCGGGCAACGGATTCGATTTTACGTAATGATGTTTTAAGCCGAAATGTGTTTCTAATCATGTGATAAAACGTTCGTTTGTTACAGTCAATCTGTGAATTAAATTAAGGTTCCTTTAAAAACGTGGGTGTGCATAAATGTCTTGAGTCCACTTGGTTTATTTAGCAAAAGAATGCTGTTGATTCTAATGACTTGCAAAGAGTTTGTGTAGAAGAATGTCGGGGGATATTTTTCCTCTTCCTAATTCAAGGAATATATGATACGCTCCTTTATATAAACAAAGATTCGTTCAAACAGTACGCAGTAGTTAGGGATAGAGTCTCAAGTGGTGACGTTCAAATATGTCCAAAGTTTGCATAAATATGCATCAGATTGACACCTGAAGATATTAATGACTTATTCTTTGATCTTGGCCTTGAAAGCATTGTTTCATAATTTGGCCACCAGATGGCGCTTCAGCCTAGTGTTTTAACAAAGGCCATTTTATATGTTCCCTGGCGGAGGCGCCATCTGGCGGCCACTTATCAAAGTTCTAAAAGGCCTCATTTCAGAAGGAAAGTCAACGACCCCGAGTGAGCAAAAAGTGCAAAGAAAGAAACGAGAGCAGTCTGGAAAACGCTTTTTCTTGCCACAGCCAGACTTTTTGAAAACTTGGTCGCGATGGTTTTTGCCGGGACTAAAAAGCAGCATCCAGGATATGCCAACAATTGTCCTAATTATGTGCATTAAGACTGTCTTTCGTATAAGCCATAATTTCCACAACAAATATTTCTTAACATAATGTGTACAACAACGCGTTAACGCTCATGTAGTCGTTTAGTGAATGGCTGAATGCATTATTGTCTGGCTTGAATTACGTCGAATATAAATAATAAAATTAAAGGTCCTCTTGCTTTTCGAGAATCGAGTGAGTGGGAGAGTTCCTTTCCGTCTGGCTGCCAGCAATAATATCTTCTCCGCCTCCACTCAGCCGCATCTAGGTCAATGAAAGTTCGTCGCTCCCAGACAGCCAGCTGCCGTTTGCTGCTGCTGCTGCTGCTGGCACTGGGGCTGCGAATGCTATCTTCAGACTGCCACCAGTGTTGGTCCAGGGATGGAGAATCGAAGCAAGCCAAGGCTGTCAAACGAAAACGACAGCTTTGTAGACATATACGTAATTTAACGTCGATACTTGCTGGTATATGATCTTCTAAATTGAATTCTACTCACAAGAACTCTTCATAAGTCATTACTCATTAGAACTTAATTTCTAAATAAGTGAAGTGGTCCATACTCTGCAAATAATAAGACGTCATTGCGTTGCAAAAACGAGCTCGGCCCGTCCTACAAATTGCAGCCTATAACAACCCAGCTCTAGTTGGCCCAGCAGCAGCATGTGAACGTGCCAGCCCAGCCTGACTGCATCTCATTTTTGTGTCCTTCTTCTTATTCTTCTTGTCGTCGCCCTTTCTTTCTCTCTCGCTCTCCCAGCTAAGCTCACAATGCACTTTATATTCGCTCGCTCCCTTTCCCCACTTTGGGTGCAATGCCCTTTCACTCGCTCACACTATATACCTCCGATTGGTGCAGCCGGCTACGTTACATGAGACGGGCCTTTGGGGAGGGATAGAAGAGGCTGCCGCTGCTTCCTATTGGTGGCCTTTTTAGTCTCTTCTATCCCGAAACCAGACGCGATAGCTTTCCAGCAAGTAAGTGTGAGTAGTGAAGGCCCAACTTTTATACTTCGTACGAAGTGTGTACATCAGCCACTTTCCCCCGTTAAACGGCGAAAGTATTGCGCTGCTGCTTCTCTCTCCATCTATTCTGTTTCTCCACTCCTGCCTGTCTAAATATCACCTTGTTATTCTTCTCATAACAACAACGAAAGCATCTCGGAAATGTGCTCCTTGCCCAATTGGCTCTTAAGACAGTTGCTAACACACTCAGAAACAGAATAATTTATAGCGGCCTTAACAAAGGATTGACCACTTTTCGCACTCGGCCTCATTTGAAAAATCTTTATTGCCTTTTGTCGAGGGCATGAATTTTATAGGAGGGAGGATTTCGTACATACTAGAATATCCTTTTTTAGGTCAAAGTACTTGTTTCTCCTCCATGACGAGTATGATCGCATTTCGGTGTTGCAGTTTCCGACCTCAAAATGTGCAGTTTTTTCCACTTGATCTGAAAACAGCATCATGGCTAATAAGCGCAACAGTCTCGTACACCCTTCCTCCTCTGTATCATCATATCCCCTTCCTTGCTATCAGTAGAGCTCGGTCTATTTCAGGCTGAGGACATCCCAGGCCTACCCCTCCCGCGCACTCTCGTAATATGTATATACACACTACACGCTGTTTGTCTAGCCCGCTAAGCAAGCAAACCCATGCAGGCGGCCTTGCTGCAGAAGCAGGCAGGAGAAAAGACAGCAGCAGGGTCATTGAACTTGAAGCTCTGAAAACGCGAAAAGTCGGTCACAAGGAAGAAGAAGAAGAAAGGAAGGAATCGAGGAGGAGAGTGACAAGAGTTGTAGAGTCTGACGTCTGTTCCGTGGAAGATTGCAAACCTAGCCAGGCAGGGGGCTGGCTTGCTCCCCGTTAAAAGAGTAGTATAGTAAGCCTTGCAAAAATATACAGACACTGAAGACTAAAACATGAATGAATCCAATCTATCCAAGAATGACATTAGCTCACTGTGGGTCTGAGCTCGCATTCACTATTGGTTCATATAAACCAAATTTTGATGGTTGTTATATCTACTACAGACTCTACTTTTGCAATATCTAAAAAAATTAAAATGATCTGTCGAGGGCTTTTTTAGTTATAAATCTTATAAGCAAAGCAGCAACAGTATATACATTTGTATTATAAAAAATAACTGACTCCCTTCTAAAAATAATTGTTACAAAAATGTTACTATTTTTAATAGATAGGAAATTAATCATACTTATTACAGGTGCTTTATACTGCCATCTTCTGTCAAATTTTGTTGTTGGAAACAAGCTGTTAGCCTGAGTGTTGTATTCTATCAGATTCTATCCGTACCGTACTTACTGCTCAGCTTGATCGTTTTTAAAACTCAGTTTGCTTAAGGTTTTTTTTACTCAGCACAAATGTACACGCCCAGCAGAAATCAAAACAGCTCACAGTTGTTTCATGAGGACAAAAATATTGCTTAAGTGATAATTTTAGCACGTGACATCATGCCGCATACTAAGAGAACTCACTCAGAATCTCGTCAGGCTGTGTGCCTCCTCTGCATGAGGAAGAACAAGGCCAACAAGAGAGTGTCCGAACAGGCCATCAGCTGCATTGAGGACTTGTACAAGTGTAACCTGGACATTAAAGACACCAAAGTTCCCCTGGGTCTCTGCAGTGGCTGCCGTGTGAGACTCTACAGCAAGTCTCCTAGCTCCCGTTCTGCACTTCCCGACCATCTGTACAACTTCAACTCCGTGGTCATCACACCAGCCACCCGTTCCAAGAATGCCTGTGACTGTCTTTTATGCCAGATTGCACGTTCCTCCGTCTTTCATCCCCATCCATTGGGCAAGGACTACCTTACCAGAGATCCAGGCCATGCTGCTAAGAGGGAAGTGCAAAAGAAGCCAGAGAAGAAGATTGCTTGCAAGGACTGCTTCAGTGCCATCGGGAAAGGACTGCCTCATAAGTGCAAGTCAGTGACATTAAGGGAGAACATGGCCAAAAGGGCCGCACAGAAGCCTCGTACCGGACAGCAGGTTGCTGTGACTGTTCTCAAGGAAGCTCCCAAGTCCCCTGGTGGTACTACTCGGCTTGTTCAACCCCGTGGAGGCCGTCCTCTGCCCGTCCGTTTGGAAGCCTTGCAAGCCAAGACTCGGGAAGTCAATCAGGTGACCACAGCTGACCTGACCGAGCTGCAGGAGACACTGTCCTTGTCTGGGAACAAGCTGAGGAAGTTGGCGACGTTCATCAACAACAAGGGCGTGAAGAGAGGCAATGTGGTTGAGCCCAACTTCCGTGGTAAGCTTGCCAAACAGTCTCATCTACTCAAGGACTTCTTTACCACAGAAGACGTGCAGACCAAGGAAGGGCTGAAGCCGGTGGTGTTCTGTCCGGAGCTGAGTGATCTGGTGCTGTATGTGATTGGAGAACGTGGATATGATCCCTCTCATACACTGGTCAAGCTCTTCCTGGACAGCGGAGGAGGGTTCTTCAAGATGGGCTTGTCTGTGATTGACCAGAGTGAGGACAATGCATCCAGGGAAAGGTATACATAATGAAACGGTACAAATTAATGGTTGCATTTTGATCGAGAGTCATCGATCAAGTTTTAGCGCACAATGTCAAGCAAGGATTAATCATATTTGATCATTTGTCTCCCTTAATATTTAGTTAAATTAAAGATAATGTCATGCTAAAGTGACAATTACGCTAAATCAGACTAATTGAAAAGCTGTATAATATTTTAAAGGGATAAATTGAAACTTTAGGATTGAAACTCATAATTAGAAGCCAAAGCAAGTATTATGTAATTCTTCCCAGTTACACTCTAATTAGAGCAATTACGGACAATAACTTGTTAATTACTACATATACATTTAGGACAAAATATTTTCATTGTTATGTTGCCAAAATTGTTAATTATTACATCTTTTATCCCCACATGTACGGTAATTAGTTTATAATACAAATATAATATTTTTTATGCACAAAAGTAGTGATAGATGGTAATTAAAGACATTGTTTGACAATGCCAACGCTGGTACAAACTTATTTAATTATTTAATTATTTTAATGCCATAGTTGCTCTTAGCAATTTGGTATAATCATACAAGTTGCTGGCCCGGTAACTTAATGGGGCATAATTACAATTTAATAATGATTTTATGTGCGACCTTTGAACATACAAGCATCATTATTTTTCAAATCAATTCTATTGTTACTTTCAGGAAATACAAGGATTCCGGCGTGAGAAAGATGTTCCTCATCCTAGCCTGTCCAGAGCTCAAGGAGACGTACGAGAACATCTCCAAAATGCTGGAGCTGGTCAGGCACACGGAGGTGAAGTACAGTGTCTCAGGGGACCTCAAAGTGCTCTACTTACTAGCTGGATTGCAGACAGCCACAGCCTGTTTCCCATGCGTCTGGTGTGAGGTCTCCAAAAATGACCTAGATCACAAGGGTCCCCCTCGCTCCCTTGGATCCCTCCGCCACGAGAATGAGATGTTTGTTGCCAGTGGTGCTCAGAGAAAGAATGCCAAGGAATACAAGTCCTCCGTGAACCAGCCACTCATCCTTGGAGATGATGACACTCTGCTGATCGAGATTGTGCCACCACCGGAGCTCCATCTTGTTCTGGGAGCTGTGAACCACATGTACAAGGGGCTGAGTCTGTCTTGGGAGGATGCAGATGATTGGAGAAAGGGTTGCCACGTCTCAGCTGAGTCTTATCACGGAGATCAGATGAACGGTCATGCCTGTATGGCTCTACTGCGAAATGTGGACCTGCTTGAGAGCTTGACTGAAGCCGCTGATGTGGATGTGGAGTCCTACGTGGACTCCTTTCGGGCTTTCAAGGCAGTGGTGGACGACTGCTTTGGGAATGACTTGAATGAAAGCTTTGAAAAGAGTCTGGAGGCGTTTAAAGAGTGCTATCTGAAGCTGGGGATCTCTACCACGCCCAAGATTCATTGCATTTTCTACCATGTCCAAGACTGGTGTGCCGCCCATGGTGTAGGACTAGGAGTGCACTCAGAGCAGCAGGGAGAGAGCCTCCATGCCTACTTTAAGCATCAGTGGGCAAGATATGAGCGGAGAGAGGGACACCCAGACTATAAAGATCATCTTCTTAGAGCCATTGTCGACATGAACAGCAAACATATTTAAATAATTCCCATTCTGCCATATTTAATTAATGTTAGTTAGTCTTCAGTAGAATACTTAACAATTACTATTGTTATAAACACTTCTTACTTCAATATTTCCCGCCTTTTAAAATCAGATTTAATGTAATTACATATGAGCACGTCTCATTTTTATTATTTAAAGATTTGCCACATGAGCGTAAAAAAATATGTACACGTTTTCCGCGGAACAACAACATTATTGCTTTGCCATGGTAAAAAATGGAAGAATCCTAAATTTTAGAGAGAAATGTCACTTCATAAGGTGCTATTAAAATTTAAAAATACAATATAAGTATTATTATGTCTTTTTTGAAACTTAAATATTCGACACAATAAATGTAATATGATGACCCTGATGCGTTTTCATTTATTACCAAATTGAGTACATTTCCACTGATTTGTGCAAAAGGGCACTATTCAAAAAGCCCTCGACAGATCATTTAAATTAATTTTGATACTGCAAGAGTAGAGTCTCTAGTAGTGTTAACAACCATTGAAATTTGGTTTATATGAACCAATAGTGAATGTTGGCTCAGACCCACAGTGTCCAGAGGTGCATGATCAAGGGCACATGCGTCTACGGACGCGAGGACACGGAGTTCAACAAAGCCAAGACCGGGGTCAAACCCAAGGTGTACTCGGCCCTAATCGACAAACAGGCGCTCTGCAGGATCCTGACGATCCAGAAGAG
>LR140232.1:0-18360 GCA_900659605.1 Tisbe holothuriae | reverse complement strand
GGCTGAGGCAGGGCAGGCTAGGGCGCAGCTGGCTGCGGCTGAGGCAGAGCAGGCTGCGGCTGAGGCGGAGCAGGCTGGGGCGCAGCTGGCTGCGGCTGAGGCTGCGGCTGAGGCAGAGCAGGCTGAGGCTGAGGCGGCGCAGGCTGAGGCCCAGCAGGCTGGGGCATGGCTGGCTGCGGCTAAAGTGTCTACAGTAACCTAAAGTGCGGCAGAACATCCCTATTTTCAGCTGTTGTTGGTCTTCCTTTGCCTGGGGGCTCCCTTTTGTTGCCGTTTTTGCCGGCACATGAGCTCCACCAGCACAGGCAGAGAGTTTATCGCTAAATCAGCTGCCACCAAGACAGCCCAGTGGGAAATCTGCCGGGACTTGCCCTGGCTGGGCGTATGCCCAACTCTGTTATCCATTGAACTCTGGTTTAGTCCAAATCTTTGTCTTTTTTATGTTGTTCCAGTTTAGCTTTGCTCTGTAAAATCTATACTTGCAGCATACTGCAGAGAACCTTCGTTACCGCTGCAGCAGCAGAGAAAGGTACTGTTTATATGCGTAATGAACTTAATAATAATAGGAGTAGCTCAGTCTTCCTCTCTGTTGTTGTGAAACATTAAAATCAGTGCAGGAATAAATGTATTTCTAATGGTGGCAGAGTTTACTTAAGACACGAATAACGTATAAATTAATACACATTACAAGCAGGTCTAGGTCTATAGTTTACGATATATCTTGAAACTTTTCTTTATATTGTTCTAACTATAATTGTACTGTGTCATTGCAGCTGTGCAAATGATAAGAAGCAAAAGGGGCAAAATATGTTTGTTTTAATTCTATAAAGAGCTTGCTATAAGCATTTAAAAGAGTCCAAAACCTCTTATGTATGTTTATAGTACCGGTACAGGGCATAACACATATGCTGAAGCCTGAAAGTCTTCAATAGCTAGTCTAAAGAGATACAATTTTGGCTAGAAATCTCTTATCATTTGGACAGCCGATTGGTATAAACTTTAACTAAATTCACATAATATAACATTCCTTATGAATATGAATAGTACGGCTCTTTGAGTACAAAATAAATCTCTCTTGGAAAAGGCCCCCTTTTTGCACATAATATACTATCTGGAAAATCCGCGTTCGCCTCCGAATTCTTGGAAATGTCGAAGACACGAAAATGGTGTGTGTGGTGCGCAACAGGCTGGCAAGTAATCTTGCCATTACTTTATTACTTTTATAGAGTTAAATTACTTTCTGGCAAAGTAGAGAGCACGCCGTATCTTAGCATATCTGTATAACTTTTATAGAGTTGGCATTACTCTGTTGCAAAGTAGAGCTAAGCATTTACGATTTTAGAGCAGTAACCACAGTACTGTAATTTTACTGATTAATATTATTGACTTTTATTGTAGTTCAGAGCTAATACTAATAACTGTGACAACGTACTTTAGTAAAGAATAACACCCTATGTGTTCTCCTTTTTTTGTTTTATGCTCACTCTTCATCGTCACAAATTTCGAAGCCTTCTCCTCTTATTTTACTTCTCAAGAAACAATTTGGATGAACATCTATTTTTGGCTGGAAAAGAAGAGAATTATATATTGACGTCAGTAGACGGTTTTTTAATCCGTCCCGCCGAGTTTCGTTCAGTACTACCTTCACGCCGTGAACTTTGCGTGAAAGTTAACATGCAAGATTAAGGTAAATACGACGCAAGAATAAGGAGTTTGTGCTGTTTCAAACAGGCCTTATTCTTGCATCTCCTTTATCTTAATCTTGCAGATGTGAACTTTCACGCAAAGTTTACGGCGTGAACTTTCACGCCAAATAGGAAGGGAAACTCGGCGGGGAAGTACATAAATGTCATAGCATATTTCTACTTCTTTGCTTCCAGAGTTTAACCCGGGCAGAGGAAGAAAAATATTTGCCTTAAAAACTCAAAAATACTTAGCAAAGGCTGAATGTTGGTTCTGCATAGCCAAGGTAGAATTCTTAAGTTCAGCTATATTTTCTGCCGTAGGCAAGGTAGAATTTAAGGTAGAAACTTCTTTCTCTTTTAAAAATCGGGCACAGGATTACTCTAGCATTTTTATTGACCTGTCTAAATTCTTTCTTTTGGCTCGAATGCTTGTAGCGCCCTCTATACCTTTCTGACTTTATGGTGGGCTCAAGGATTGCCCAGTTAACTTATACTGAGATTTTCGAACGGACAAAAATCAACAAAACTCCATACTGACCAGATTTTGTAATAATAACCATAGGACTGAAGTCATAAGAATGAATTAACATAAAGTCAATTGGATCCTAACCATTTACGTTTGAAAGATGTTGTTTAAAAAAATATCCAAGAATGATGTTTGCTTTGCAAAGATCTTTTTGCAGAGTTTTTAATGGAAATTCAGCGGTGGCATGGGTGGCTATAATCGCCCCCTTATATTTGTCACTTTCTATAGTCGTTAATTGCTATAACAATTATTTAAATGATATTTAAAATTAAAAAAATGCCAAAATATTTGATAATACCCAGGTCAATATATTCTAGAAAGTCCAAAATGACCCAATTTTGAGGGTTCCTTCTGGCAAAAAGCCTCCATTCCTTCATTCAATTCACAAATATTTTTTCTACAAAAATCAGAACTGTGATAGGTAATTGGTTGCCCACAGTTATGTTAAAAATTCTAAAAAGTAGCCTAAGCAACACAAACATGACAGCCAAACATATGAAATTGGCCCCTTTATGCCCTATCCCTGTGGGGCACTTAGCCCTGTGGGGCACTTGGCCCTGTGGGGCACTAAGCCCTGTATGTAGGGCACTAAGCCCTGTAGGACACTTGGCCCTATATTTGTCTATATTACCCCCTGCCCTGCGGGGCTCCTTGCCCTGCAGCTCAAGCATCTAACTCTGGGGAAGTTCAATTCTTCATGGGACAAACAGATGGTCATGTCCAAGGGTATGTAGGGGTTAGTTCTAGGCGGCTTGGTCATGTCTAACTATGAACATCAGACAATGTGTATTAATACATGAAATATTGAAATTATCCTATATGCATTTCGCACCTCTCAGTTAAAATAATGGCCGCAAGGGGGAGCAGTCAATCGTGACCCACTCAGCACATTAGTAAGCAAAACAAAGAATACTCAGCTGAGTTCCATCTGACTAGCTGTGCTGAGATGATGATGATTTCTTCAGCCACCAAGTGCTCGGATTTAAAAGCAAAGCTGAGCCAAGTAGTAATTAATAACAACCGAGAAGTACATGGCTGAGCCGTAGTGATAATAGGACAATGGGAAACCGCTGACAAAGGTAAATTTTACTTATCTTGATGACCGGTAGATGGCAACATAGACATCTTGGCCAAACAGAGCATTGAAACATCTTTTATTTATTCAAAGGAATCTGGTGAAATTGCTTTTATAAAGTTTTCTGTCATATTTTGCATTTAGTTAGGTAGGCCTTTGAGTATTCTAAGAAAATGTCATGAATGTTTCCATGGACCTTGGCCAAGGTATGCACTGCCATCTACCGGACAAATATATACGATATGTACCGTTGTCTGCGGTTAGGAATTACAAGAACTATGCCCAAAATTTGCTAGATTCTCATTGACAATTTCTATTGCAAAACTTATAGTGAAAGCAGAATATTATTCATTCGTTAACTAGTTAATTAATTAGTATTAAATAGTCAAGTGTAAAACAGGTTTTAGAAGAAAAATTGGGCCGTATTACAAAATAGCATTTTATTGGACTAAATATTTGATACGTAACATCTGAAATTAGACATGTCTGTATGATATATATTACGTATATATTTAATAGTTTTCTTAATTTCTCCAATCATAAGTCAACCATTCATATTTCTACGTTTTACTGTAACACAAAGTCACAGACTACAGATATTAGCTCTCTACGTGTGTCTGCACAATGACCTCTGTATTAAGAGGACGCAGATGTTCCTAGAAGGATTTTGAAAATTTGTTTAGAGGCGTTGATGAAAAAAAACACCAATAATAAAAGTTTTGTGCGTGCCAAATATAGCAAAAAAGATTTAATCAAAGTGTGTGTAAAACGCATTGGGACTGCAGTGCATAGCGTCAAAGTTTACTTCAGTGACTGAAGTAAAATTTCAATTTCTGGGACGCATAACGTCTTTTGCGTATTTTTGATCTAATCAAAAATCCTTTGAAGCAAAAGTCCTGACAAATGGCGAGCTTAGAATAACCTCTGAAATAAGTTTTATTGTATCTCTTACGGTAAGGGAGTCACACCTTAGGGACTGTATGTAGTGCTTACTACTGGATATCTCATTTCTGGGACGCATAGCGTCGATTGCGCGAGAAAAAAGAGAGAAGATCCGCGTCCTCTTAATACAGGGGTCATTGGTCTGCATAATAATGCTCCAGGTCAACAGTTAAAAAAAAGAAACGTTCCTATTATTGGTTAACATTATTAGTTCGATGGCAAACTGTGCAGCGACTTCCATCCAATAATACGGAAAAAGTATTAAATAACCATTATATTTTGCAACACATCTCTGGATATGATCTTGTTATTCTCCTTTTCTTCTTCTTTCTTTCAACAACTGGTCCTGCTAATTGGAAAATAAAATTGCACCTTTCCCTATAAGTGAAAAGTATTAGGTTGTTGGGAGATTTATGACAGGCTTTGGCTGGCCGCCAGTGTAGAATAGGTGCGTAGATGATAAATGATTTTTGAAATTGCCACTAAACAAGGGTAAACTTTGGGTTTAGATTCGAAATTGTTTTCTAATTACGGATGACTTGCAAGTGTTTGCTGCTGCCGTGCTGCGGGGAGTGGGAATCATTGGGCCTGAGCATCATAAGCATCATGGGGTCAGAATGCTGCTGCTGACCAGTAACAAGAGCATCCGAAGCCTTACCAGCTTGAATCAGCTGCTGAGGTTGTGGGTGCTCCTGCTGTTGTTGGTGTAACAGCTGTGGGTGACAAAGCTGCTGCTCTGCTCCAAGTAAAGGAGAGTTTTGCTGCTGCTGCTGTTGGTTAAACAATGGGGAGGAAGCCACGCCACCATTGATATTATTGCTATGCTGATGAAGCTGCTGTTGAATATGAGCATAATAGGGCTGCTGCTGCTGTTGCTGCAGCTGAGTCGAAGAAGAGTTAAAGAATGCAGCATGAGGGTGGAACATTGCTGTAGAAGATGTCATTTGATGCTGATGCAAAGTAGAATAGCTGCTGTTTTCAATCATAGCAGCAGCATGCTCGTCCCTCTCTTCCTCTCCTTCTTCAGCCCTCTGCCCATCTTTTGGCCTAGTATAATCATTTTCTTCGCTTCTTCTTCTTCCTTCGTTTTCGTCTGAGTGACAGGCAGCGAATTCTTCCTCTTTCTTTGCTGTCATTCCTTCCTGACTTGTTCTCCTTCTTTCCTCCTCACTCTGTTTCTTATCTTCGTCTTCTTCGTTTTGCATGGCTGCGTTGAGCAGAAGTAGAGGCGGCGGCGGCCCCAACGGGAAATTGTGCGGCAGAACGGCGGCGTTCGGCGGGGGAGGAACTGCAGCAGCAGCTGGAGGTGGAGGAGGAGGAGGGGAGCCGGAGGAATCAGCATCTTCAGGTGAGTTGGACGACTCAAAACTGGTGCCTGAGGAAGACACCCCGCCGCCCTTGGTCTCCTTCTTGGCCTTCATGCGCCGGTTCTGGAACCAGATCTTGATCTGGCGCTCAGTGAGGCCCAGGTTGTGGGCAATCTCAATGCGCCGCCGTCGGGTGAGGTAGCGGTTGTAGTGAAACTCTTTCTCCAGCTCCAGGGTCTGGAAGCGGGTGTAGGTCTGGCGGGTCCGCTTCGGGCCAGGGGACATATCTGAAAAGTGGACGGAGAGGAGTAATGTTGAGGAGTATTGTAATGACTTTCAGCATGCGGGCGGTTTTAATTGTAGGACAATTAAGTGTAATATAGAGTCATTTAAGATTCATTTATCACTCACTCTTGCATGAGTGGGATTTCAACAAACGGAGAAGAGCGCATTGTAAAAATTGGGACAAAGTTGAAGAACACTCATGCTTAGAAATATTATTATGCTTGAAAAGGAGAATGATTACAAATAATACATAATTTGTCTCTCCGGCTGGCTGAGATTGATGATTTGATTGGAGAGTGAAATCTTTGAGAATTAATTATGCTTCAACGAATCCAGGAGTCAAAATATCATGTGTACATAGAATTTAGGATTTGCAAGCAAAAAGTATATGTATATTACACTACAGAATTGTATGTATAATAGTTTATTCTAACATTTTAGTTTATTCATACGTATATGTAGCTCCACAGCAATTGGCATCTTGAAAAATTGGAAAAATTGGAAATTTTATCATTTGACATAAAATTTCCAATACTGGGAAAACTTTTTGTGCTTCATAAAAAAACTTGATAAAATGCACCAGAAAAAAAAGTTATTAGTCATTGAAACTAGGTCACTTGGAAAAACACCCTGTAACATCCCTTAACCAAAGCTGAGTGAAAAATTCTGATCAACAAATTAGCAAGGGCAATCACAAATTTTTTTATTTGAGATAAAAAAATATCATTCAATGCTCTTTTGGGGCATCCATATGATCTTTAGATACACATCCAACTTTTTGTACTAATAATATATGATATTTTGTTGTAAAAATGGTTTGCTAAATTTTTGTTCTAATTTTATTTAATAGTGACCATGCTCTGGAAACATAAAATATCATAAAACCTAGATAAAATTTCACAAGAACATATTCAGCAGAATATTCCTTCCTCTAGATCTTACTTAATACCTTTGGAAACTCTACTGTATATGTTGTGTCGTATAAAAACAGTGCTACAGCCAAATAATATCGAACAAATAAATAAAAACACCCTGTATATATTCATATAATGAAATTCTATATTTGATAAAAACTATTTTTAAAGTAATCCACTAAAAAACTAGAAAAATATTCTACTGTATAAATAGGAGTTTAGTTATATTGAGGAACCCTAACTAAGTCAAAATAGATGCATAAAATTTACCAATACACAAAAGCTGCATTCTCTTAATATTCCATATTCACAAAAATATGTATCTTCTATAGAACTTAAATATCACTCTGAATTACCATATTCGTGAAGTGCTACATTATATAGACATGCACCATTCTGATGCATGATGTTATAACATCTAAAATTAAAACTCATGAGCTGAAAATATGTTGGGTTATATTTGCTTTTTTATTTATATTTTGTCCTTTCCTACAATATAGTGCTAAATACTAAATAGTACAGGCATAGCTTAGCTGTGATGCCCTATTATGTACACATCTCGTGCAATCACCCTGTACTGGTAAGTAACTGCCGTAACTGGAAATGAGTGGAGCGCACAATATTATATTTCGATATCATAGTCATGTTCATAATAATTGCCTACTATCATATAACATTAGGTTCATTTGAGCAATGATCAAATTAAAACCATTGTTGGTTAGCACCTGCCCGTCTGTGAGTCTCCCCTTTCAGACTGAAGTGCTCAATTACACAGTCAACACATGGCACGCTCAGTTATACAAACACATTTCTCCTCTAGCGCTAATAAAAATTTATAGGCTCAGTTTCTTCCGGAATTTCTTCAGATAAGTCGGTACCATTGGTAATAAGAATGGTTTTACTAAAGGCTTTAGGTTTTAAAAGTATATTTAAAACCTTTATAATTTTCATATTTGAATAGATCAATCGATCCATTTTAAAATATATCACATATTAATTCATCAAAATACCGATTTTTGTAGATATTAAAACAGCATTAGCAGGTGCTCGTGTTTATTTTTGTTTGTTTGCTCGAGTACGTACTATAATTATGTAGGTTATGAAGTAAAAAATATATGCAGAAACCTGAAAAGGGCATACTTCTCTTATTATTTAAAATACTATTTATTTATTTAATGATTTATTAAATCGGGTATATAACAAGTTTTGGTGCTCAAGCATTTCCTCTACTGATTATGCATTTTAGGCATATTCTGAATTCTTCAAAATCATGTATTGCAATAATTAGTCGACATGTCCTAGAAATTACTTCCTTGGCAGAGATGCAAAAAGTTGCCAGTCTGGGAGTTCTCTATAAGCTGTTTCAAATTAGTTTACGATGATTAAAATCAAATTCATACATTTTGCTTCAAAGAGACTGACATCATACAACATTCTACAATATACAGGGTAGCTGATATGTATTGAAACATCAAAAAATTGGCTTTTTCTCATAAGTGGCATAACAAACCTATACCAATACTTTTTCGGGATATTATACAGTATTCATCTTAAGTCTGACAAAGCATCACATCAATTGGACTACTGTGGTCATCACAGTGGCCCTAAATGTGAGGTGTATCAGAGGGCCTCTGGCTTGCAACAATTATTGAAGTAAATGTAATGTAACTTTTTTATTAGTAGAGTAGTGAACGTCTAAAGTGGCATGGAGCAAGGCCTGACATCCTACATTATTCACATAAAAGAAAATTTAAATCAGATTCATCATATTGTGCACATGCATAAAATTGCAACATTGGCCAGAGGAGCCAAGCTAAATACATTGGCTTAGAAAGTGCCTTTAAAATGCTGATTTTGTCCTTAAAAACGCTGCAGATGACGTGTACCTCTGTCTTATTAATATCAAAGCAAAATATCCCCAGTTTGTCAAGTCATTCTCATCATATGGATGCCACAAGAATGCACTTTTCTCCTGCGAGTCAAGCTCACTTTTTGAGGATTGTGTTTGACCCGACTGTGAAGGCCACAGTGGTACAAATCATAAACTTTTCATACAGTAACATCAATAAATAATAGGGATTAATGTCCAAACAGAATTTTTAGATTTGCTCAAACCATTCAGGAGATATGCATGTTTTTCTATGTTTCAATACATATCAGCTACCCTGTATATGTATGTAATGTGAATGTCGTCGGTTACAAAGATAAGAGCAGAATGTTGGAAGCCTTTTCCCCACACTAATATATGATCGAGCTGTGCTCGAACACGTCCGCTCAAATTCGATACTCGGTTTCCGAGCATATTTCCTAACATTTATACTAGTTCCTATAGAATGCGAATTATTTATAATTTATTTTATCGTTTACAGTTTCCTCCCATTTTCTCAATACCCTATAAGCCTCTCCAGACAGTAAACACATTTAAATATTGAGACTCTTATAAGTAGCATATATTTTATATTATTTGATACGTATATAATATACTCCATTCTAAGCAATACCTTTGACACAAGATCCGCTCACAAATATAAATACAATGCTCACCTCCATATGCCTTCATCCATGGGTAGTAGGGCGCCCCCGGCTTTCCGTAGAGCGCGTCGTAGCCATTCTGATGTGAAGCGGCAGCCGCCGCTGCTTGCATTGCCAGGTGGTGACCATCTACTGACCCGGGGTCACTTGAGCACTGGTCATAGCCAAACGGTGCAGTTTCAGCAGTAGCAGTAGGATAGCCACTTGGTGGTGGATGGGCGTAATCTGTGCCAAACGGGGCGCTAAGTTGGCGCTGGTGGGGCTCAATGTCATCAGTGTCATCATCTCGACTAGTCTGAAGTAGTTGCTGTTGCAGCTGCACGGCTGAGAATTCTACGGGGTCGTATCGATTCCCTGGTGGTTGCGCCTCTTCCTGGTACGCCCCTGCCCACCGCTCATGTGTCACCTGAGGTGCCTCCTCCTCCTCCTCGTGAGGTGGTGGCTGGAAGAAGGCCGTGGCAGTGCCGCTGCCCTCCCCACCCGACGATCCTCTGTCAACACTCGTCATCACCAAACCAGGATCAATTTGTCAGATTTCAATTAGCCGCCGATGCTGTCGGGCTTGGAGTCAATGAACAACTTGTTCGTTTCTTCTTCTTCTTCTTCCACTCTTTAATTTTCCCACTTGATCCAACTAATGATTTTTGAGGGATCGCAAGGTAACCAGCTCGCACTGCTGTCAGTTTCATTTTGTGGCGTAAACAACTGCTTCAGCAGCAACAGTCTAATCCCCCCAGCCCACGGGCTCCCCGGTCGTTAAAAGAAGCAAAAGGAGAATCTGTTTCGTCCCTGTCAGATTCTGCAATATCCATCCTTGATCCCGCGGATGATGATGATGGCCAGCCCAGCCTCAGCATTGCACGCAGTGGGAGCTTGTTTGCTGCTGCAGCAGCTAACGTTAACGTTGTCGCCTTCTTGTTCTTCAGCACCATCCCGACCCCACAACCGTGCTGGCCCCAGTGCATCGCTCTCTTTTACTCTCCCTCCTCCCTCACGGGCTGACTTTTACAATGGCATGAACATGAACAACAACAACAACAACAAAGAAGGCATCGGCAGCAGCAGCAGCAGGAGGAGGAGGAGGCATGAAATGCGAATCCATTTGTGCATCCCCACCAGCCTGTGCCAGCGGAACTGCATGGTGTGACGTGCGCAAGAAATTGAAAAAGAGAGGGAAAGATGAGAGTCAATGCATTGTTTACGACGAGGTGCATGTGCGACCGTCCGACCGGTTCCTTTGCATCTTACGTTCTCCTCCTTTCCTCCACCCGTGGGGTCCAAGAATGTCCAAGCGATCACGCTTGTTTGTGCAACATGCAGCTAGCTCGCACATTAGGAACGAAGGCCGCTCAAGCATTTACATAACAACATATGAATGCATGCTAAACATTGTTCGTTCTGGAAAACAAGTTTCTCTCGATGCCTCCTCACATCTGCAGCTCGCATATATTGTTGTATCTCCTCCTCCGTCAGTCAGTCCGTCAGCAGTCAAGGGGGAAATGAAAGAATGAAGTTCCTCCTCCTCCCTCTTCTCTTTCATCTTTCGCATCTATCTCTCTGCAATCGACTAGCGAGCCAGCGAAGACGAAGACGAAGCAAAGCTGCTGCTGTTGTGGCAAACGACGTTTCTGTCTTTCCTTTGAAATGCTTTAAAACTCCAAAATGCACCGTAACAACTTTAAGCTTGTCTTCTTCTTCTTCTTCCATTTTCTCCGACAACAACGAAAAAGAATTAAAACTTTGCCTTCGAAAAAATACGTCGTTTCATTCTCCTCCAATTTTAGTCTCATTCTCTCTTTTTATACGTAGTATATCTGCACTCCAGTCTCCAGGTTTGAGTGAGAAGCTCGAAAAGCTGCCTCAAATTATGTTTTGCCGTTGTCATTTTAGGTGCTGATTGATCATTTGATCCAGCCAGTAGCGGCAGGCCAGGCAAACTTCTTTTTATATGCTATATATGTTCATGTATTCACACAACTACACTTGTAAAAAGTGATCATCGATCTTATTGCGGCTGTTCTCTCTCTCTCTCTCTCTCTCTCTCTCTCTCTCTCTCTCTCTCTCTCTCTCCCCTTCTCTGTCTCCTATGCCATGTGCATGCAATGCAAACTGACAAAATTCATCCATCTTGTTGTCCGAACGGTTGATTTATTTGAGGCGCCGTAAACACACACAAATGATTGTCTTCTTGTGAGGTGACTTCATTATCATGTGCTTACGACCAATTGACGACATGGCTTATTTCAAGCAGAGGATTGCAGATTCATAAATCATCCGACCAACGACGACGAAGCAATCATACTGTAATATCGTAATAGGAATATTATTAGCCCTCAGTCGCGCTGGAGATTTTGTTACATGTATCGAAATAAAAACAGGCTTGTTTCTTTTCTTCTTCTTTTTGATCCCATGTTTGATTTGACCTCCTTTGACGGCGGGCAGTCAAGAAGCCACGTAGAACGAAGTGAACGAACGTCCGCTAAGAAGTAGTCGATTTTGAACGACCTCCTAGTCGTAGGAATGTAAGAATAAAGCAAAAGAGGACTGGAGTAAAATTTTGAAAGGCCCTCAAGAGTGCGGACAATAATGTACCACGTCATCTACGTATGTATTCAATATTCCATTAACATCCTTTTGTAATTAAAACAGACTAATAAGTCCTTAAAAAGACTTTATTATAAATAATTCAAATGTATTGTATTAGACAATCCGGTTAAAACCAAATAAATGCTCATTTGAAGCACCAAAAATTAAAGTAATTCATAAAAAGTTAATCGCCATCACCAAGTTGTCTGCCCTCTTCCTCTCTCTCTCTCTCTCTCTCTCTTCATTCTCATCGGCGAGGTTCCGTTTTACAACCTTTTATGATTGTTATTTCCAATTCTTCTTCTTCTCTTGCTCCAGCCAGTACTACGAGCTTTAAAACTTTTTCCGACAGATTCTGTTTTCCTCCTCTCAATTTCGCACTTAATCCCCGTCAATTTTTCACTCAAAAACGATAGCGGGAAGTAGGAAAAAAGGGTTTAATTGTTATTCTGGAGACCCAAGTTGATCAACAAGGTTAACTTGGTCCCATAATATTGTATACTATGCACATAAAATTTGATATATATAATTGTAATGTGTTACGGACCTTTTCGGTACGGACAGTCTCGTTTCTCCCTTTACTTGATCTGAGATCTTCACGCCATCTGGCGGACAAATTAGACACTATTAAACAACATCGATACTATACATCTTGGACGTTGCGTTTAGAACAATCTACATAATCCGTAAGATACCTTCTTTAAAAAATACTTAAAATGCATCCCTCTTTATATACATGTATATTGGGACACTTCCTTTCAGGTCCATTGCACGCCACGAGGGAAAGTCCGATCTGCCGAGGCCAAGCATCGAACTCCGGACCCCCGACCTCCTGCATAGAATTTTCGCGCGCTAACCATTCTGCGACGAGCTTGCGCTCATAAGATACTTTTTTAACTATTAAAAATACATATTCCTTTTGTACACAGGTTAACATATTATAATGGTTACAGAACAATCGCAATTGTCTCATCACATTATCTCTCAGTTCTGCTCCATCATTCACTACCCACTTGGAGTTCATCCAATAATGCTTGGGGTTTCATTTAGACTATACTAAGCCCAATCCTGATCTCCCCCCTTGTAGACCAAGACCCCACCTCACCACCCAATACCACCGCACCACAGACCTTGTTTTAAGATTGACGGTCAACAAGAAACTTCATTCACGTTCATGTTGTACAAGCGTAGAAGGCTCCCCACTTCCCACTCTGGACTATTTTCATGATATTTAGTTAGTATGCTCCTGCTGATCATCAACAGGGCTGGGCAGAAAATTAAATGTTTTGAGTCCTAGATCACATCTTCTTTGCAGGCTCTGCATATATTCAAGATAGTACTATCCTAGAAAGTTGAATCCTATCAAAAATTGTGTCATGATATCAATGCTTTTCCTGTTTAAAGTGAGGTTTTGTGCTGACTTGTGTAGGTTTGCTTTAGACCAAAATATTTAAATTGTGGTGGGTAATTTGCTGCTAGCCAATGTATGTTCCAAACATTCCAAATGCTTCCTCTTTAATATTTCGTTTTCTATATGACAATGAAACATTATGAGGCTCCTTTTCAGCAGCCTCAAGTTTCTTCCTTCATGAGCTAGTGTGTCCGTTCTCTCATTCCCTTCAAATCCGGCGTGTCCTTTAATCCATGCCATATGAAGTTCATTTCTTTGCGCTAATTTTTCCAGCGTGTTTTAGTTACCCATGTAATGTCTTCTTTGAATATGTATGGCTTTCAGGGCTCCCAGAGCTGGTTGACTGTCTGAGCAAAAAATATTATCTGTCCATGAACCTTACAATCAATAAGATGATCTGCTGCACTTTGTATGTCTAGCATTTTTGGCCTGAAATACTGTCTTCATCTTAGATTCTACGTCTTCTGTTGTGTTTGTTAGTTCCTGTAATCATATAACACCATCCAAAAGTGTCTTCATATCCAGCTGAGTAGACAATAATGTCTGTGTCTTTGTCTTCAATTGGAATTGGATCCTTTAATTTAGATACATGTATGTATCTAGTTTTGTCTGGTCTATACCTATCTTTTTCTTCCATGATATAGTACTTTCTGGGAGATGTTCATATAGCAGGGTGTTGAGTCTTTCAATGTGCGGAACAACCTCTCCATTATCGGAAAGCAAACATGCAAACCAGTAATGTTGTATGGGTTGTATGGTTGGCATAGTCGAGCCATTGATTGTGCTGTTGCTAGTCCACTAACATTTTCACTGTATGCGTGGTGTAGAGGCAAACTGTCGCACGCAAATAAATCGCCGGCAAACTGTCGTGAGTAAACTGTCGCGAGCAAAACTGTCGTGAGCAAAACTGTCGCACATTTCTTAATTGATTTCATATAAACTACATGGCATGGTGTAACTAGTTTATTCCACGTCCCCGTACAGTAGTTCATATGAACTGTCATTTGAATCAGCTTAAACACTGTGTTCATGACAAAGATAAGTTAGAATGCATTCTTAAGGTACAGTAGTTCATATGAACTGCCATTGGAATCAGCTTAAACCCTGTGTTCATGACAAAGCTAAGTTTGGAGTGCAATCTGAAGGTAGTTCACATGAACTGTCTTTTGAATCAGCATAAACACTGTGTTCTTGCCAAAGTATTGTTAGATGTAATATAGAGTTACATAGGCACTTTGCTAAAGTGCATAGTTACATTTAATACATAATATGCATGAGTATGATCATTCTTGAACTCTATGAAATAGCCACGGTGAAGCACAACCATCCAGCCGGGGCGGGCTATTGCAATGAACCTGAAAAGGTAGTACCCTAAAATATACAAAAAGGGATGCATAGCAAATATTAAAAAAAAAAGAATTAACCGTTGTTGTTATTTCCATCTATAGGCTCGGTGAACCAGCCCTGTCTTTTCCTGATTTTTTCTACTGCATATTATTACCGGTAATTGGCAGCTAATTATGTGTTGACGGTTTTACCATTCCCAACGTTTTATGTGCAAGTAACCCTGAAGGTACTATAAATCTTTCCATACTAGCTTCAGGAAATGCACAAGTAACACTCCCAGTCATTATACATTAACAAAAGTTTGAAAGGGTTTACTTAATTATTATTTTGGTCACGACAGTTTGCTTGCGACAGTTTTGATCACGACAGTTTACTCGTGAGAGTTTACTCGTGAGAGTTTACTCGCGACAGTTTCGCGCGCGACAGTTTTACGCGACCAGATCGTATGCGTCCTCTCTTTTCTGATAAACCAATAACTTATGAATCTTACATGCTTCTTTAAGTTGGTCAATTCCTAGGCTTGGGTCCAGATGTAGTCTCTAAGATTCCTTGTGACAGTTAATTTTGGTTGTCCTTAGTTCCTCGTCCCACACTTTGAATGGATCTCAACCTTTTTAACCTTCCTTTTGCGCGTGTTTATGTTCCTACAACAAAGGCCGATTTACTCCTTTACATGGCTGCTTGGAAAAATAGTCCATTCACATTTGTAATCAAGAGTATTTTTTTTTTTGGCTTTAAGTTCTTTTTGGACATATTTCCACCGAGTTGTTTTAAGATCTGACACAGTCATGTATCCTGATATTGATAAGCATGGTTATTAATGTGTGATCACTTTGTGTTTCAAACACCAAGCTCCAGCTGTCTACTAATGTAGTGCCTTTGTCATTTGTTAAGGTAATATTTATAGTACTAAATACTTTTTGTTCTAATAGTTGATGTGTTGGGTTGACTGTGTCATTAAGAATTGTGAGATTATTATCAAGGATGTATTCAATTAGGTATTTACTTCTAACATTGTCCTTGTTGGCTCCCCATAAGCCGTGGTGAGCGTTGCTGTCTATTTGTATAACCAAAAACAATTCCTTCCGTTGAACGTATTCTAAAATATTATCCATATTTTGATGTTAGTGGCTACACACTTTCTAGCACATCTAAGTATAGGCTAACCACCATAACCTGGTTTTCCCTTCAATCCATATTGCGGCTGCTATAGCTCTGGAATAATATGGCCAATAAGGTATAATACCAAGGGCACTGAACTATTAGCATCTATCTCGTAATGAACCAAAAACAATGAACTGCCGCTTTTCCGTCCAAGGGAATCCTCATATTCTTGCTTGTTGGAGAGCATGGACCGGGGGATAGACACCAGCTTCCTCTCTAGTCCAGGCGATTCATAGTCCGACAGACTGAGGCTTTGAGAGTTGGGTCTGAAAATAGTTTTTAGATTTATGTTCCTTTTAATTTGTGGAACAGTTTTGTATTATCTCCTTCCAGTTTATCATATAAATTAGTTGCTTTAACCATAGGAGCCCTTAAAGTGTTTTCTTTATACATGAAACTTTTTGGTGGTTGTCTTTCAGTCCGCTTTAGCAGAGAACAGAGCTCTGATTGTGATTCCAGGGGGACTTCCGGTCGCGCAACCTGGACTTTAACACGTCTCCATTTCCGGGCGTTGTTTTCTTATTCTAAAAGAAGAGAAAGAGTGAAGCTTATAACCAACAATACTGGCCCTATTGGATGGGTCCAGTCCCCACCATGGTGACCATCCTGTGCCACAGCATGATCTTCAACACCCCAACCATTCAAATTATGTGATGGACCTCTGATTCTCCCGATGCAGACGGATTCGATCTTCTTCCCTGAAGAGACCAGTGGCCGTTCTTTCTTAATCTTTCTTTCGGCCAAGTTTGACTCCAAGGCCACGTTTTGGCAGGACGACATCACCAGCATTGACTGGCTGTGTGAGGACGTGTCAGATGGGAAGGATTGCCAGAAGGAGAGGATGAGTTGACTGAGATGCATCGGATGGGGAGGATGTGGCGCTGGAAAGCCCAGGAACGACTGCCAAACCAACATGATGGCCAGACCAGACACAACAGCCAATCCAGATGGTAGCTAAGCCAGACATGGCAGCCGCACACTGGGAGTTCTTGTGGGCTGTGTGTGGCCACCATGGCGCTGGACAGGAGGAGATTGCTGTCCTCTTGATAGTGACAAGGACAAGAGGATTGTATGACCAAATGAAGGAGAATTACTGTTCATATAGGTGTAGTTTCATTCTTATCTTGATTTTATAGTTTGTGAGGGAAGCAGCCTAGATATAAATGACTTCAATGTGCATAATGTGGTTTGTGAACCTGATGGGCTCAAAAAAGAAAAAAAGAAAGATTGTGTTTCCAGACATGTAGGATACGGTTCCCTGACAATACCCCCAGGGGACAAAAGACCCACCCTGATAAAAGACCTCTGACACATAAGCCCCCACTACCAAAAGAACTGTTACACAAATGAACTTTGGGACAAGTTGAATTTAGGACAAAAGACCTGCAGATAAAAGAACTGTGCAACAAAAGCACTTTATGTAAGAAGACCTTTGGTACAAAAGTACAATTGGAAAAGAGGAATTTAGGACAAAAGACCTGCAGGTACAACCTATAAGACCAAGCTTTAGGAGGATTAAGAACGAAAATTGGACATTTGCGGGACCAGGCCATAGCACAATAGTTTGCAGAAAATAAGTTGACAGTCCTACAAACAGATCTGTATAAGACTTAGTGACTGGTTTTTATTGCAGATCAGTTCTGTGGTCCTACATAATATTGATGGCTTACAGATTGAAGTGATCATCATGAGATGTGATAATCACATTGCACACAATAGGCATGACACACATTTTTGTTGTGTCAACTCATATAATACTGTAATTTGCAAGAAATTACTGAAGACAAAACAAATTATACATCAAATATAACCTTTAATGTCCCATGCAGGTTTGGAAGTCTATAATTGGCATAAGAAGCCCCCAGACATGTATTTTTCTTGTCTTTTTGCCATTTCTGCTGTCTTTTTGCTCATTCAAGGACTTATTTTTTGCATGATATCCTTTAGAGCGCCTGTTAGCCGTTGTTGCCATGCTCAGTTGAGTGCAGAGCTGAAGATGCAGATGCCCTGAGTGAACTTGCTTACTTACTTAGAATACTTCTCGTTTGTGTTCCTTCTTTTTGAGACAAATATTCTAAGTCCCAAAAATGATTGGCAGAAATGAGAAAAAAGGGCTGATCTGGAATGCGTTTAGGGGTTTTAACGGCAGGCCTTTTGTCCTTAAGGGGTTTCCTCCAAAGGCATTTTGCCCTGAAGGGGTTTTAGCAGGTAGGTCTTTTGTAATATAGGGGTTTTATCTGCAGGTCTTTTGTCCTTTAGGGGTTTTATCTGCAGGTCTTTAGACCATGGTTCTTTTGTCATGAAGGGCTTTGAGTGCAGGTCTTTTGTCCATAGGGGTTTTGGTGCAGGGGTTTTGTCCGGTCACCCTATGGGATACAATGTATTTACCTCTCTGCTAAAACCGTCGTACGTGAAAGTATATTTCTGATCTTATACAGTATTTAGTAACAAGTATTTATAATTAATTAATTATCCTTATCCATTTCCAGGCCGCGAATTCCGCAACCGCTTCTGCCACATCCTCTTCCGCTGCGACGTCCACGACTCCTCCGACTTTGGCGCGCGCGGCGCCGGCGGCTCCAACGG
>LR140231.1:0-18370 GCA_900659605.1 Tisbe holothuriae | reverse complement strand
AAAAAGTTGCCCAGGGAGCCAGAAAAATGATATTTTGAAGCCTACTTTTAGTCTCAAAATCTTCCGCTCTCCCGGTAACACCATTAATCTAACAAAAATAATATTAAGATTATTGAACTGAACTTGTTTGCTGGGCTGTTTTTGAATGGTTCTCTTGTCAGAGGGCGACTCTTTTGAGTGGAGATTTACTTAGCAAAACCACCACTCACAGGAGTCGCCATCTGAAGAGAGAACCATTCCAAAACGACCTAGCAAACAAGTTCATTGATTTAATTCCAGTAAGGAGAAGTCTGAATCCCTTTTGCTTTGGAATACTATACTGTATATTGAAAAGACAGCCATACATGTATAAGCAAACAATTACCAAATATACAGATATACATCAACATTGTTGACATACAGTATAAATGTTTAGCTCATTAGAAAAAAGATTAGTAAAGGGTGATGACCTGTATCTACTGGTTGATAGTAATCCTTTTATATTAATTGTAACAGGAAACCACTGTGAATATACATAACTGAAGTCTAGTTAAGTACATTAGGAGTATTGCAAATGGATTAAACATGGACAGGAAATTGGCATCCAGGGTGACCAGACAAATCCTAAACTACATTTATGACCAAACAATTCCTGTCCAAACAATTCCATTCTGAGGCAATCGGCCATTTTGGATTGTCCACACAATTCTCTGACCTCACAATTCCCGAGCTAGAAACTGTCCACACAATTCTCTGACCATGCAAGTACGCATCCCCCTCTTCCGTCTGTAATTTCTAATTTTAGCCGTCACACCCTGTTTGTTTTTTCCACGATGGGAATAATTATGAAGAGGACTACTCAGCAGCTGCCCAGATCGCCCAAGATGGTTTCTATACCCTCCAGAACCCCTGCTAAGAAAACACTTTGTCATCCAATACCACTGTGTCGGGTTAAAAACAAATAAAGAATTCGGTGTGCGGCATTTTCTCTTTGTTTTAAGGTGGGATTTCTGACGGTCAATTGGTGCGAATATAATCACTTCATTTCGTTAAAGATCTGCCGACTCTGGGTATTTGTTGCAGCTTGCAGAATATCCCAAGGCAGACACAGTCTTAGCAGGGGTACAGAGACAGTATTTATACCCTTTTAAGACATTTCAGCTGCATATTTTGGGGCTTTTCTGCATCCAAAGGAATTAAGGATGAAAATCCCCTCTTCAAAAGTAAAGAAGCCGCGCGTGCTCAAAAGAGTCGCTCAAAGAGCAAAGAAATCGCTCAAAGAGTTGAAAAAATGGAAGCTCTCCTTTCAATTCTATTATTTCCATAGCTATGAATAGGATAAAAGTATCGGCAAAAGTTTCTTTATTTCATATTCGGGACACTTTTTGAGCTAGATTCCCGCTCACCTGCCTTTTGTCCTCCATTTTTGTCTTTTAATACTAACTCTTATAAATGGTGTGAAATGGCATTCATTTAACCTTTCTCTTTTCTAATAGATTGCTGCTCCATTTCTCCAAAGGAATCCATTCATGTATCCAAATTTAACGCACACACGAGTGAGCATGAAAAAAGTGGTGCTACCGGGAAATTGACGTTTGCAAATTGAATAAAGAGAAAGAAACCGCCTTTTTCTCCTCGTGCTACATTTAATCTTTTGACCAGATTTTGGTATTTCACCCAGTTGTAAAACCGGAATATTCTGAAGAAAATGGGCTTTGTGTTCAGAGTTCCAACAACAACTTTTGATTGACAAATAAAAACTTGCTTTGTTGGCATCCGGACTGAAGAATGCAGAGTTATGAAGTTGTTATTTATGCCACAGTCGACTACATTTATTAGAAACTTTTTGAATCATATTACTACCGAAATACTGATCTAAGTCTTAACTTCTTTCAAAATGCAAATTGAAAAAAGGCTGCCTTATGTATCTAAATAGGTAATATTTTACTTTTCCTTGTCCTTAACTATAATTCACTGTACATTTTGCAAATGTCAACTTGTGCGGCACTATCTGAACCCAAATCTACTTCTGCAGCGGGCAGAAAGAAAGACACTTTGAACAGAGATGTCCAACCATGAAAATTAATTTCCTCAGTGTGACTTTTTCCATCTTGTAGGTCCTTCAACCTCGTGCTGAGCTCACAATTTCCCACAAATGCAATGAGCACAAAAATGACAATTATATCGGACCGCACAACGTCAAATACCAGCTCGTGTTCAAATTCGAACCCTTTTTCTTCTAATTTCCATTTTTCAAGCTTGATGTAGCATTGTTATTTCATTCATTTTTCGCATATGTGCTTTTTTGAAATTTCACCCGTAAAACGAACAATAACAAAAAGCGCTCTTTTCAAGTGTGCTTCATTTTCACTATTCTTGCTAAAAATAACTAAAACTCCTCTTTTGTCGCAGCTCACAAACATGAAACAGCGACAAATTCAGGATGGATTTTGAGAGCAGAATTAAGGACACAATAGGGAGCAATGAATGAGAGGAAAAAGGGTCAAGCGATTTACGACTCACAGCTTTTGACGAGTTCTACTCTGGGATTTTAATAGCTATGCACAGTGGTTTATGTATTTGAAACTCTAGTATTATTTACTTTGGATTTTGTTGCAACTGCTATTAATTTAACTACAGTATTATATTAAAATACATTTCATTTTCAGATATGCAAGTTTCTATCGAATAAATATAGCTCATATTTTATAAAAGAATCCATTGTGTTTTGGATGCTTATGAGTCCCCCCAGTCCCCGACCTTTGATTGCAGAAAATAGGTTTTTGTTGTATTTAAAAAGAGTTCAGCAGCAGCAGCTGATATTGAAATTAAAAGAGGAGTTAAAGCAGATGCTCAATGTGGGACTTCTATTTCTGGCAGATTTATTTGATCACCCTGTCCTGGTGGCACAACAAGAAAGCTTTAATTTGGTCACTTTTTTGTGCAATATGACAAAGCGACATTAAAATGCGAGTATGTCAAACTTTGAGTCTAGACAGAGGTCAAATATTGCAACCGTTATGAAACATTATGCAGTCTCATGAAAGTTTTTTAGACAGTAGACAGAGTCAATATTGCAACCATCTGGGTTCTAGCAAACAGAAAAAAGTACTTGTGGCTTCTGCACTCAAAGTACTTGTGGCTGCATCTATTTTTATTATTACGCATTATTCCACAGCAGCTGACGCCTTCTAATCGGTCACCAGGGGTCATTGAATTGCACAAGCCGAATTATTATGCAGCTGTTGCAATATAACTCCTGTTGAAATCATAACCATTTATTCACCTTTTAAACTTGCAATCATTTGTCATATAAACCGGCGTAACGGTTTTGGCTCGTGCGCAAATTTGATGATAAATGTGTCCCCAAATGGTCGATATGAACCGTCAGAAAACTTCGTTATACGCAATTACGAAAAGCGCGTGCACTTCAAACAATAAAGCGCGTACTTGACTTATAACGAGATGGATGCGGCATTATTTTAACCCATCAGCCGCTTCATTCTCGTTTCATTAACATGATGAATTTCTAAATTTTCTTCCGTCAAAAGTTGATGATAATAATTCACGCCTTTTCCTATTCAACAACTGCCGTCGTGTATAAAAATAATCATAATAAAGCAGCGTATGTAACAACGAGAGCTAGAGAGCGGGGACATCATAATCAAGTTTGGGGGCAAAAAATTGAAGGGCACGCGTCATGTATTGAGCTGTTGGGTAGAGACGTTGAACGTGTAAAGAGTTTAGTAAGATTTTAAAAGTGCCCTATTTGTGTAAAGTAGAGGCATTACAGTTCCATATGAATTAAATTAAATATAACAATAATTGTACAATAGCTATAACATCTCTTTTTCGGCCTCTTGAGTTACGTGTTTTAGTTCGTTAGCATCTCTGATACCGAAACAACAGCGGAGACTCCTCGCTGTGTAATTATGCAAAAAATGCCTCTTTTCACTCCTTCTTGTCTCAAATTGTGTTGACTTTGATTGTAAATATGTAAATGACGGATGCTGCTGCTACTTTTTGCTGCTTTAACCGAACTCGTCGTCTCGTGTTCCATATAAGGAATTAGCAGACGCGCGCGCATTTTGTGGTTGTAAAAATAACCATTTGGTAGAGGACAAGCCACAGCTGAAGTCTATTTTAGGCATCGAAATCTCCCATTTTTTGATGAGAAAAGGATTTCCTGAGAGCGAGCCAATGTCAACCCATTGACTCCGTGTCCATAGATGGCAAAAACACCATTAAAACGCCATTTATAACCATAATTCTGCACTGGAATGGTCTCATATATGCGCGTTTGACCGGAAGCCCGTTTCCTGGTATGTTGAGGGAAATGGGAAATTTGTCGATTCCAATAATAATCATAATATAACGATTGTAATCGCGGCTGTAATTTTGATGGATCAGCTGTTATAAAAATACCAAAGTTGCTGAGTCTGTCGGATCATGGGTTTCGATATTATTATTCTTGATTAGGATCAGTGTGCAGCACATCTTATGCTTCTCCTCAGTCGGTGGCTGATACACAAGCAGCTGCTCTGCCGATCAGTTTTGACATTATTTTTTGCTGTTTCTTCTTCTTTATCCACGTTTTTCTTCTTATCCTTGAATGGGGTAGTAGGAAAGGTGTTCATTCAACAAACACAGTGGGTTGCAATGACAAATAATGGACTAATAACAACCAAAGGGTCCAACTAGACTAAACAACAATATTTGACATAAAGTACTATAAATTATATAATTTATATAAAGTTCAATATGAAACACGGTATGAAACCACTGTGCTTCTGTATGCTCATTCTGACAAGATGCAGCTTGCACTGATCAATTAGCCGATAAGATATCGCTCTCTTCCCCCATTCTGCCCAGTTGCACTCAAGTTCAGATCACAGAGATGGGTTCTAAAAAGGTGTTTCACCTTTCACGTCGTCCAGCTTTTAAAATACACGCATTAGAAGCTTCTAAGAGAAGAACGTTTTGTTGATAATTATACAGAGTTATGACTCTCAGTTCATGCCTTGGCAATCCACTTATCTACACTCTGTTATGACAACTTTAAAGCAGTCATTACATGCTTTTAAAGATTTCAAGGTTATCATCTGCCCAAGATGTTCATTAAATCGCTTGAAAATGCATTTATTCGGCCCCAATTTGACGCAACAATCGCCCTTATCCCTCCTAATAACGATATCGTCATGCCCAATTTACAGAGCAAATCTCAAATTGGATCTTAATACGCATTTCATTGTCTCTCAAAATGAAGCCGTAAAACCAGTTTTATCTTTGCCCAAAACTGTTGTCATGTGTCCCTAATTCCGATATCAAAAGCCACTGACAAAACAGACATAACTCCAAATCACCCATTATATACAATGACAGCTGCTACTGCCATGCATGTGTCTCTGACCATCCTCCTTCTCTCCAAATGAGCTGCTAAAAAGGATCCCCAACAGTTTTCTAACAAGCACTTAAAAGCGTTCAAGGTCACTTTGCAAAAAGAGGCTTTTGTGGCACACACACAGGTAAAAAAGAGGTCGCGCGTCTAGCGTATGCCACCGTGTGCACAGTGGAATGACATCGGCATAAATATTGGAGCACATTGATTTTGCTTCAATAATAAGAAAGAAGTCTTGTTGGTAAGTCAATTAAATGTATTTCCTATGATGCAAAAGTAAAACCCACTGTGCCCCGTGATGATATGTGTACGCTGCCCATATATCTTTTTAGAGCAGCTGCCTCATGATGCTACTATTACCACCGACAAAGTTCTTAATGAGAGGAAATGCGGGATAAATTAGATCATTCCAAAGAGGTAAAAAGAGTGCCGCAACTGTAGAGTGTAGAGAGTCTGCGTAATATTAGACTCATTTTGCGTTTTATATTGCATGGAGCCCAATTATTTTATTGCACAACAATAGCCTTTGAATCAAACTACCATCGAATAGCTCGAACAAGAAGTAAAATACGTCGTCTTGCAATAGGTACACACTCGCATGCAGGACATTTTTATATTTCTTTCTTTAGCAGGTTGCACAAAGTCCATTGTCTGCTGTTGTGACGCTTGGGTCATATAAATGCAAGTCTTTAAAAAGTGAAGGGGGACCAAGAGTGGAACAGGTTCGTTAGTCGTGGGAATAGGGCTAATTATGCCAGGATGGTAAAAATGTACCTAAACTTTGATTTGAGCAGAATGCCATTGTCTAAAAGCTCAAATTCTGAATGTCGAACATTTCCAATTGACTGGAAACATGAATGAAGGATTTCTGGGACATCACGCGGGGATAATTCGTCGGAAAGGAGAGACACCGCACGAGGTCAGACAAGTGGAGGAGAGACACGGAGAGAGAGAAGAGAAATCACGCTGACCGCAAACAAGATTTGAGAGGAAATAGCATCACATCCCCCTCTTTTTTGGGGTGCGGTCTCTCCGTGGCTCGTGTGAGCTTCCTCCTCCCATTATTTGCTCAGCACAACAGATCCGCATTTAACTCTTCTCCTCACGCCCCGGATTTCCGTCGTCCGACACAAGCTGACCTGAACGCACCGCTGAGATTGACAGCAGATGCAGCTCAGTAATGATAATAAGCTGACCGGTCGGCAGACGAGCGCCAGGTGAGGTGTTTTCTAGCCCAGTCCCATCTGCTTCTGACCCTTTTTATAGCAAGCACGTGCCGGTGTGACCCGCTTAAAAGTCCCTTTTAAAGAAGGAGGTTTATTTTGCAGATGCCTTTAGTGCTGACCTACATTGGGACTAATTCCGGTCAGCTGCGCTGCTGAGCTGACTTCCGCGTTTCGGACATGATGATGGATTTAGTCCGAATGTCAGTTCTGGTGTGAATAAAAGGTCTAAACACACGTTTTTGAGAGCTCCATTTTGATGGATGAGGAGTTATGAAGAGAAGCGTGCCCCGGTTGCAATATGTAATTTGAATAGAGACATATTGAAGATAGCAGATCATTGTTTTTGGAGGTTAGTGGCAGATCAAGGTCATTTGGGAGAACTTATGAAGAGGTTTTAAGCATACGTGACCGTTGGGGATCTGGGCAGAAATCAGTAAAATGGGATAAACTCAAGGATATTGCAATAAATTCATGTTCCCAAATCCCAACTATATTATGTCGATGTCACAAACTACATAATGTTCAATGCAATTTTATGCACAGTGGTATGTTGTGTAGGATCATGTGTTCATGTATGTTATGTAAGTTGAAGGGCAAAGATGATTCGGCGAATTATCTGTTGGTTTTGAGTTTAAGTCAGCTGTGGAGCGGTTTCTGATTGGGTGGCTGACAGTCATGAAGTTTTAGGGGAGATGGAGAGTTAAAAGAGGTCATGAAAGAGGTCGAATCGAAATATACCTTCACATTTTAATATGGTACTTAAAACAGTGAATGGTCAAAATTTTAAATGGGTCGCTGAGATGCTAGTTATCACTTTATCCGAATATATCGTAAATTCTATTTCGAATCATCCGAAATTAATTATCCAATGCAGTACACAAAGAAACAGTGACATGCTTGACATATTTCCCAAACATTATTTTTGTTATTTTTCCTCTTAAAAGACATTTTCCTCGGAAATCTCGATTCTCTTTAGCAGATGCGATGCAGCGACATTTCCCCCTCCGTACTCAAAAAAGCCATTAACTCCCAACAGGGTTTAGAAAAAGTTACCCTTGATTGCAGATAATGTTTGAATGTTACAATAAACATTAATTGAGCATCGTTTACAATCCTCCGTGTTTACCCCGTTTGAACGTTTTGCCCCCTGTGGGTAAAGTATTCATGTTTTAGGACACTTTTGCTGAAATAAGAGCGGAGTTTTCCCGTTCGTTGTAATTATAAACATACATTATAGCACAGTGGATTCCAAATAACAGTTAAAAAGCTTCATATTCATATACCTAAGTATTATCATATAAAATCCGATTTAAAAAAAAAACAAAGCTCTGATGAAATTATTTTACGTGAACTTAAATATATTCTCATAGATGCCCATTGTGCAGTGAAAGTGTCACCAGAATTCCACAGATCTGCCAAATACCAAAATTCATCTCCTCTTATACATCAATGCCTTCACTTCCGTTACAGTTATGTTTATAATTGGAAACAGTAATAATAACAATAAAGTGTCTCTTTCTGAAGTCATTTCCGCTTAGAAATTTATGCTAATAACGAGACATTTGAACTGAATCGATCTCATTCTGTCACAGTCGTTTAATGAGCATTCATAATGATAATAACCTGTCAAAACCATTGTGGCTTTTGCTCATTCGTGGGAGAATTGGAATGTTATTTATAGAGCATCTGCATCTGTTTTGATGCATATCAATATTTATTTAATTTTTATTCATAAAGCCGTCATATTTTGAGCTTAAAACATGGCAGATAGGGGATGTAAAATGTAAATGAGAGACACAGATACGGGGGTGTCGGTCTTATGATAAAGAACTTGCCATAAACTTGAATTTACACCATTTTCGGCCGTTTTATAACTATTTTAGGTTGTTAATAGTCCATTAAAATGACAATTTTAATAAGATTGAAGTAAAGACAATGTTCTGCATTCAGTGTAAGCCTCCCTCCAGTAAAACTACCCTAATAAAATCACTCACATCTCGTTGTAAAACGTTAGAAATCATGAATCTCCCTCTCCTTCCTGCTTCCTGCTTTAAACACGAGCTCACCCTTATGTCATAAAAGAAAGCAGGAGCGCTGGATGCTGAATGGGGGTGAAAATGAAGCTCTTAAGTGGGTGCAATATACAATCAATTCTACATATAACAGAGTAATTGATTGCAAAAGGCAATCAGCGGTATATTGATGTGATAATTGGATGGTAACGATGTGTTAAAACTGCATGCAATATATATTTTAACCGTTTTTCTACTGTCTGAGCATGTTTTCTTTTAAAATTACCTCTTGTTTGTTTTGACCAAGAAGAAAGAGAGATAACCTATGAGATTAGTAGAAGTGTTATCACCACATGGAAGATGTTTCTTCTTCTTTCTTGTTCTGCTTCCTTTATCCAGAGGAATGTCCAGGTGCAAAATATGACACTTGATTTTGAGGAACGTCCACAATGGCGAGTGCTGTAGCTATTGGAAGAAGACAGTCGCAGCTCATCATTTCGGGGTTTTGTTTCAATATTGTATCAAGGGTATTGGCTGGATTACAAATAATAAAACTGGATATGGATATGCAGTTAATAGAAAATCATCATTGAGTTTTATACGTACATATTACAGAGACTTATTCGCAGGAAGCAGTTACTGAGTCTGTAACATTAACATTACAATAGTTGTAACCAATCCATAACCTCTGATCATTATTAATAAATCGGGACACATTCCAGCATTCTTCTTCTTCTTCCAGTTCACGGTCCAGAGCTCCGAAGGTGTCGCATGACCGACGGATTTCACAAATATTATAACAAGCATAGTTCGCCTTGAAACATGAAACTTCTTTGCCTTTCTTTTGCAATTAGCTCAAAAACTCCCTCTCCGTTGTCTAAACTTTCTCCAGTGTCAAGGTGTGAAACGACATTTACTCATAGATGGGATTATTCGCATTGTTATTGTGCTTAGAATGTGTTTGTGGATGAGGTTATGTTCGTGTATGGTCATTTTTAACGGAATTTGAGGGTGGAAATGTCAATGTCAAAGTGTATTAAAATAGAAAATGCAAATAAACACGTTGAAAATGAGGGAGACTCTCTGTGTGATGTTTCACTCTTTTTTAGTCTAAAATTGTCAAAAAAAAGTCACTTAACCCGTTCAATTAAGGAAGATAAAATTGCAATTTTCATGCACCTCTGCATTTCATAACAAGAATTCTATACAGCACGGGCCGACATCAGGGTTGCCATTTACTGCATATGTAGTTGCTTAGCATTTCTACGCAATAATTAGCTCAATTTTGGCCCTTTCTTCAATGACTGGCATCCCTATTCACATGCCGCCATTCATAAGACAGATAAGCCGTAATACTTGTTTACTCCAACTCATCAAAGTGAATATTTCGTCGTCACACGGGATCGAATTTCCCAACTTTTAACAGATTTCCTTCTTGAGACGCGCCGATATAATTGCAGACTGTCCGCCACTGTAATTATGATCCCCGGGGTCATTATCGTTACGTATAATTAGAGCACCCGCGCGTTTAATGTGTCAACCGTCTTTTGAGGGTTGCTGTAATTAGTCCGTCATCAGGAGGGGACTAAAAAAGACCATTTTTCGGTGTCCTTGAGTTGTTGTAAAAATGCGGAAAAAGACGTCTCTGAGAATTGAGTCATTATTGAAAGACGAAAGCGCAAAATGTCATTCATTTCAAGATGTTTTTCTCAGAGATCAAATTAGTCAGTGGAGTACGTAATTGAGCTGACAGTGGTTACATTTGTGTTAATAAGTAAACGACAGACAACATTTGGTTTTAATACCGTATTAATCCCCTCTTCCTCACTTAAAACTGACAAATTCATCTACCATTGATACACCCTTTTCTGAGGAGATCTCTTTTAAGAGAGTTGTCTCCAAGTGGATTATTAATTTCTTCCTGTCTTTTCATAATCTTAATTAGTTTGGCGACGGGGACACACCCTTAAGAAACCACTGTTGCAATCTCATTTTAATATACCACTGTGCCGATATGTAAGTAAATCACTGTGTCGCGTAATTGTACAAAACGCTACAAAAAGCCCCGGGGGAAATCAAAGGGTTAGAACGCTTCGCAACTCCGGAGGGAATTCAAACCGCGCTTATCGAATATTGTTGGAAAACAAAGCGAGTAAAAGCCACATTTATGAATATTCTTATTTATGCTTGGTGTGTATCTGGAGTTGAAAACTCCAAACAACAGACTTTTACGACCCAGCAGACGAAATATAGTGCGATGATCGAGCAGCACGCGGCTACAAAAAAGTTCTGCTACATCCATTTCTATCAGACGAGTAAACCGTGAAAAAAAAGCTCTTCCAGACTTACAAGAACCTCTTGATAACTCAATTTCAAAAATCATGCTGAACCTGCAACTAAAACGATGATGCCACTCGACAATAAAATTCAATCAAAATCACGTTTCAATATTTTTTGCCGCACTTGAGAAAAGGTATCGGCTTTTTGCACATCGTATATATAAGGTTGAAAGGAATTGATTGCGATATACCGATGACATATCTCCTGCACGTATCCTCAAGCGATGTTTAATATATTGGAACGCGTCTCATTCAAAAGGAGACTTTTTAAGTCTAGCACAGTGGCTTCATACAGGGTAGAATGTTAAACAATCAACAAAAAACTGTCCTAAAATCTAGTTACACATTTATGCTATACAATATATATTTTGAGCTGTGAATCCAATGTGTCTAGGTCGTTGTGAGCGGTGAAACCACTGTGTCTATGTCGTTGAGTGGACTAAGCGCGACAATGAGCACACTCGCTGCCCATCTGCTGCTGTTGTAGTTTTCTGAGCCAGGACAGTCATGAGTTTTATCTTCTTCCAAATTAAGCAAAGTTTTGAAGAGCGGATCTCTTCTTTTCTACTGGACAGTTGTTGGTGTTGCTACAGGGTTTTGGAAGTTAAAAATAAAAGGTAACTACATTTCGAAGTAAGATATTTGGACTTTTGTACTGTTATGGAAAGACAATATCATAGCCCTAAAATTAATTGTAACCACAGCAACCCTTCCCTTCTGTCATCCGTTCTTGGGAACTCTTTTTGGACTGGACGCCAAAACGTCGGTCGCCCGTCGGATCAGATCTTCTTCTTCTCTTTCAAAAAGATGAATTTCGGTGTCCCACCCAAAGGTGGAGAACGACGAGGGAAGCAGAAGCAGAAGCTGGCTATTTATATTGACAGCACCTGTCCGCGATTCCCACGTAAAAAGTGTACCAAGAACAAGGAGAGTTTCCGAAATAAGAGAGGTTGGGAGAATAGGAAATTGGCTGACTCTATGCCGTAAGACGTGAGGTCAAATATGTTATTAAACACTTGTGGCCATGTGGTTAACGTATTCACATAATGCTGTTCGAGAATCTATATTACATAAAAGTAATGAATGGACGTTAAAAGTTTATCATGTCAACCTCAAAAATACCTTCATACACGGAAGGAGTCAAAAGTAATCATAATATGTGCAGATGCTTCCTGCCTTAACTTTTATTAGCATCACATGAACCCAAACTCCAAAACCTCAAGCATATTTTCACCTTTGCATGAATTTATGGCAGGCACACGCTAAAAATGCGTTCTTATCATGACACTAAAGCCAACTAAAGCAACCGTCCTCATGATAAACACAGCAGATGCTTTCTAAAAAGAATCACAGAGAGCAGCTTGGCAAACAAGGAAAAAGTATCAGGGGGAGAGAGAATGTTAAAAAAATAGTTGTCGAGAATAATAATGTTATTAGCCTCACGCAAAAATGCGGTTCGCAAATGCGCGTAACGAATCCCATGACTTTTGTTTCCGTTTTGTGTTGTTCTCAGATTCATTTTATTTATGGCAACTTTTACGCGGGCATTCAAACACAAAACTATTCAGCATTCACGTATTAGGGCGTTTCCCTGAGAAACGCTTCCAAAAAGGGCATCTCCTCCCCGATCTCTTCCCCACAAATTAATTGCTTCGATTGGACTACAATGATTGTGTTGAAACGAGACCACGATTATTTATCTGAAGACGCGCTTTCTTTGACTCGATCTTGGCGCATGCGAGGAAAACGAATCAAGCGATGACGAGGCAACTTTACGGTTGAGACAATGGAATCAAGAAATTCGTAACGGATATAAATAGTTTAAATTAAGATATTGAATAATGTGTACATTTATAACTTTTTCAATCTGTATAACATGATAATGAACGTTGAGCATTGTACAGCGCCTACCGTTTTTTTGCGGACATAATTTGTCATCAACTTTTGCTCCTCGAGACAAATGTCGGTAAAAGCTTGCAAAAACATTATGCTGATTATTATGAGCAAAAAACGCGTTTTGTACCCGTATGAGGATCAATTAAACAGCGGAGCTGAAAATGATTCATACTCACGGTTTTGACAACGGTAATGATTAGCAGAGGTATTCTTATGCAGATTTAGAGCTGAACAGAGCTGTAAACATGAGAGTGGTGGCCATTAAAGTGTTTTTGGTCCGTGTTCACAATTTCACGGCAAATTTGAGCACTTCCTCCTCCGTCTCATAAAAGGGTTTAATTTCAATGTTATTTGTTTCAAAACGTGCTTATTCGTCTTTCCCTTCTTTTAAAGACCGGAAGAATACCCACTGAGAAGAAAGGATGAATGGAAGAAGAAACGGCGGGAGTGGCAGGGGAGAAATTGAGCCATGGGTTGGTGGAAAAATATTTAGTGGGTAAGTGTAGCAAAGGAAAATTAATAATGAGAGGTAATTTTGCAAACAAATATATGTGTATAACTTATTTTAATTCCAAGGTGTCCTAGGTCTCAAATGCAGGAAAGCACAATGCACCAGAAAATAAAATTATCAGTCGATGTAGGTCCGTTGGGTAGAACTTGAAGAAGAATATAATCTCAAGTATGTTAAAACTAGTACTTTCTTGGACTGCACTGAAATTATTTAATACCTCCTCTTAGCATTTGATTAGTTCTATTGATGCATTGTTTAGTTTTTTTTACACTATGGAAATGTTGGAAGCAGGAATTTAATGACATTTTACTCAATAATTATGCAATAATAATGCCAGTTATGGTTATGTACGTAGAGTCTGCCAACCGAGGGTTAAAATTCCTCAGTGGGCCATAAGTACCTTAAAAGTGAATTCAGCAAGGCGTCCGTCTGGAGAAAAACACGATAAGAATTAACATTGAAGCCTGAGAAAAGATGAAAAATATATAAAAAATATATTTCCTTTCTCTCAAGCAGACATTCAACATTTAGTATAAGACCAAACCAGTTTTTGTCCAGTGTGAACATGCAGACGCGGGTTTTTGTTTATAACTTTCATTCGGTTAATTGGGCCGATTAGCATGAATTTGATCCATTTTTATTAAGCAAAATCGAGTTTGGATCACGATTCTGAAAAATAATTAAAACAAAAACGGTACCGGCTTCAGTTATTTCCTTGAAACGGATCAGTGTAGCCAAGGAAGGCTCAAGATACGGAATTATTGCTTCTGAAGTGGCATCATATAAGAGTGTTCTGATCAAAATTTAAAGAAATGTGTTTCCATGAGTTAATCTAGACCATCATAGGACATCTCACACCAATGGGCAACTTAATATCTCCAACGGTTTTGGCTGGAGGAGTCTTTATATGACAGTACATAAACAGTACTGTGAGCAAGAAAAGTAACCCTACGTTTGGACACGGGTTTCTGAATTATCGCTTTTACTCTTTAAATATTGGATTTAGAAAAAAACTGCATAAAATGAGTTGTTCTTAGAATAAAAATCGGGTTCTTTTTTGTCTTAACAAAAATATTAATAACCTGACAAGACAAAAGATAGAATTTTCACCCATTCCAATCATAGGATTACTTTCCCGCATTTTACTACAGTGTATGTAGTGAAAGTCTATAAGGCTTTATTCCTAAATGGTAAAAGCTAGAGAGCTGTAATTTTTTGTGTGAGCTATTTACAAGGGTATGTATGTACCCAAAAATGACAGAAAGAAATACTGAGGGGAAGTAGGTTTTCTAGAAGTTCAAGGGAGTAGTAATTCCGTATCTTGAGACTTTCTTGGTGTAGCTAATGCGTTTGAAGGAATCTTGGGCATTTTGTTTAAAGTTAGGAGCTTGGATTAAAGTTTTTTTTCTTTAATCCAAAGTTGAGGTACAATCTAATTTCACTTTAAGGTATAAACAATTTCCCTGTCTTGGGGAGTAGAACTAGCACGATCATAATCCCAGAGAGCACAATGCGCGCTAGTAAGCTTTCAACCCTTTACTTAAACTTATCCACTATTCCAAATGTGAACAAACTATAAAAATTCGTTTGCTCCATTATATTTGAGAACATTCTGAATACTTTGGTTTTTTTGAACAAATTTAATACATATTTACTATTTACAAGTGATGGTCAAAGGGTCTGATCAATATTAGGATTTTTATTTATTACGAGAAAGAGCTTTGTCCGCCTTGTAAACTTTTGTTACATGTTGGACGGTTTGGGCGGTGGCGCCCCTACCGACATCCCGCCTGTCGAAGCCCCTCCCAACGTCTTGCCCGCATGCTCCCGTTTCAGCGCCTCCTGCTTCTCCTTGAAGGTCATCTTTTCCCCGGACCCAGATGACGACCCACCCGGGGCACCACCCATTGGCGCCCCACCACCTCCACCTCCACCAGCTGCTGCTGCCTGCTGTGCTTGCTGGTGTTGATGCTGCTGCTGCGCCTGCTGCACCACTGCCATCCTCTTGCGCTCGATGGGAACCCACTTGAGGATCTTGAAGGTGGTGTCGGAGATGGTGACCCAGCGCTTCTCCCAGTGGCGGACCTGGAAGCACAAGTCAATAAGATAATAGAAGTCATACGTACGTAGAGAGCCTCCACATGCATGGTGAAGCTTGAAATCAATTGGTTGTGTATTACCTTGTCTACTGCGTGCATGACCTTCCTGACGTCATCCTTTGTCCTGGAGCGGGTCTCGGCGCGGACCGAGCGGGACATGATGATCGAGTGAGCGAGGGACACAGACAGGGAGAGGCGAGCTTTAAAGAGAGGAACCGGACCCCAAGGGATGCTTTGGACTGAAAGATAAGCGAATACATTTGTAAAACATTCTTAATATATTCTAATGAAATATTGTCAACATTAAAATATAAGACAACTAAATATATTTACCTGTTTTTGATGTTTTCGGCTTAATTTGGTTTATTATGATTTGAGCTTCTCAGCTTCTCACTTCTTTTTTTGACTCAGTTGCTGAGCCTACCACGGCAAGCGCAAGCCAAGAGAAGTGCTCGGCTTGCTTGTGAAAGGAGGACGCCGAGTAGCGGACGACAAAGGGCGCCAAATTCAAACAGGATGGAAGAATTTCGAAAAAGAAGTGTGCACAACAGTTCCGTTCTACACTGCATTTAAATGTAAAAATCATCTTTGTGATTTCCATAAAAGTGGGAAGGGAATTGCAGCTTCAATATTTTTTCCCTTTAGGTAGAAAATTATAAATAGCAGCACGCCGTACAATCTGACATCAGAGGTTTCTCTGCTGACATTTCATAATGTGCAAAATAATACCGTTAATGCAATATCTTATCTAGACCTTGGTTAACGTTGCACGTTGTCAAAGTATAATCTAATTAGATTACTATTGTTCTTTACAACGTTTCTTTCCGCATCAACAGTCTTGCGCTATTTTTACCTTCGATTTTGGTCCGATAATCGCGCCTTGTAATCTATTTGGAATTTTGAACTTGCCTCAAATTTCGCGGGGCAACGGATCAAAAAGAGAAGAAAGAGAGAAAGCAGGGGGCGCAGAATAATCCTTATTGGCGTATAAAGTTGTAATAAAGACGTTTGTATGAGTGTGGTGCAGGAATGAAGGCAGTAACCGTGGCAAATGTGTCTAATTTATGTACTACGATGCTGTCAGGCTGGTTCTCTTTATAGAATAATTGACGACGATTAACCTTGGTTGCCTCTACCTCTTTTTACTGTCCTCCCTCCCACTCAGCTCGTTGGCGGTACAAGGAAACGAAATCTTACAGAAAAAAAGGTTAAAAGTGTTTTAAAAAGGCTGTCAAAAGTGTCCTTTATCCTCCAGGCCAGGCTTGTTCTAATCTTCTCCGTGGGATCGTGACATCGTGTCCATTTTGCGACCATGTCTGGTTCTCTGTACTCGTCGCATCACCAGAAAGCAGCAGCATCCGCTTCAAGGCAACCCTGGAAGAACGGTGAGAAACCGCGTCCAGAATCCAGATATAACAGGCAGCAGAGAACCTTTGCCAGCTCAGGGAGCTCTATCCGCCTCCATGCCATCATTGCCATTCCATTCCTTACGCTAAGGTTCTCTCCAGGAAACTGGCCGGCCACATGCAATATAAAGACTCCGGAGAAGGATAGCTTTTAGAATTAGAATTAGATCCATAATCTGGGGTATTGCCCTCCCATGAACCAAGAGCTCTTGTATAGTAGGTTCATGTGCATGCTCTCCTTTATTAATCTTCCATGACGCAACACGACAGCTTCTTTGTACTCTCATCTTGTCTTTCAGGCCCTTCCATGACGTCCCTTGCGGGTGTGGTTCCCACCTCGTCACTGCTGCAGGCCAACAACGTGTCGGCGGCGTCTTCCGTCCACTCTGCCCACAACGGACAGCACTCACACTCGCACTCACACACGCACCACACAACAACACATCAGTCAACGGCACATTTGCCACAATTACAAAAGGTGATAAAACTACTGGAAGTCCCTCATTAATCCCAAATTCTCAATGCTATCTAGTGGTTTCATTCACAGAGAACAAGAACAATATACGGTATACCGCGTATACCTGTGTACCGTACCGTCCATATCAGATGGATCTTTCATTTGGGCATACTGTGCATATTGTAATTTAGTATACCCAACTTGCCATGTAGTTCTCACATTAGGCGAGAAAGTTCAGTTTGCATCATCCGAGGATATATTCAATTTAAGCCAAAACAAACTCTTTTTATCCTTCAGGTGCCTCCCCACAAATCGTTCCTCCCTTCCTTCTTCCCGTTCTCCCTTCTGTCTGAGACGCTCCTGCTGGAGGCCAAGAACACAATCTTCCACCCGGAGGCGAGAAACATCTCGCTGCTGCTCATCGGAAACCTATTCTGGATCGCCATGGTATCCTATTGGTGCTCGGTCACAAACAGTTTAGGTGAGGCAAACAAATATAGCTTAAGCAAGGGCCGCTATGAAAATGTAGAGGCCCTTGGCTTAAGTTATATGTACGGAAACCTAAAGATACACGATAAGAATACGTCTAATCAAGAAATTCTATATAGAGTCCTTTGGTCTAAGTTAAGTGCACAAGTTAAGGTTCCCTTGTATCAGTCTATCAGACGAATATCCATTAATTCGTCTATTTGATTTGTATCGAAAAACAACATATCAAATTGACTTTTATGACGCGTTGAGTGGTTTACATAAAAAAAGCCAACAAGGGATAACTTAATGTACAGCAGGCTGATTAAAGGTATACATTACCATAATACGTTGCTAGTACATGGTCTAAAAGTTTCGGCCTTTCGGGATATAATTCCATTTTCCGGATTCAACTCAAATGTGCTCAATCATTCCAGCCCTGAGCGCCTACAAAAGCCTCTCCTGGTTCCACGTGCTCAGCCTGCTCACCTGCTACGTGACGCTGTACGTGCGTCTGCGCGCCTCAGCCTCCAAGACCGTCTCGCCCACTGAGGACTGCTCCATGGGATCGGCGCGGTT
>LR140230.1:0-18386 GCA_900659605.1 Tisbe holothuriae | reverse complement strand
TCTTCTTCTTCTTCTTCTTCTCCGAGCGCGAGTTGGGTGGCTTTGAAAACTGACGAAGAATGAAGGCCGCCGACGCATAGGCAACGGCGCAATGCAGAGTCAAAGGCCGCGGAAGAGGAGGAGAGTGCATGCAAGCACACATTAGAGCGACACTTGCGAAAGAGAACGAGGAAGAAAGAAAGCAGCTTATTATTATGGGGAGCGCGCGCGATTCTGCAAGCAAGTAGGAGGATGCTCAGCAACTGCAACAGTGGTCGTTACTTCCACTACCACGCGTAACGAAAGGCCGAGGACGTCTTGAGCCCACCATTAATCCCCCTCTCCCTCTCTCTGCACTGGGCGCGCGGCCTACATTTGGATGCGGTCTACTTGACGCATATTGCCAATGTCTTTTGCTAGCCTTCTACTTCCACCCTGCCCAACCCACCTACTTACTTACCAGGCCGGTGGAAAAAAAACAGCGGCGGTAGCGCCCAAGTTGTAAAGGATGCAAATATGGGTCGGAGTCTTCGAGAAATGGGAAAAGTAACTTTGGGCATAAAAGCCTCGTTTCCTTTTGGCATCTCCGCTCCCTCTGCGGCTCCCAGGAAGACACGAGAGAGAGGGAGAGGAAGAGAAAATATATAATACGACTGTCACTTTGGCCACAGACAGTTTGCTTACGAGGCCATTTCGACTCTTTTCGGCATCGGCTCGAGGTGGGATAGAGAGAAAGAAAGAGAGACTATTTGGCGGAGAGACAAAAACCACAGACCGGAGTTGACGACTTCCTGAGGCGAAAACAAGGAGAAAAAGGGGGATCTGATGAGCCGGAAAAACGAGAAAACTTGGCTCAAACGAAACTCAAGAAGAATCAAAAGAAGCTGTGTCAGCGAGTCAATTTTTGAGTCAAAAGCTCCTTCTTTTCTTCCTTCCTCTCTCGTTTGACTCAAAGAAGTGACAATAACCGAATTGATGACTACAGCAACTTGGAGCTTCTTTCACTTAGAAAAAGGAGGAGGAGGATGAAACTCCATTGGTTAACTCATAAAATAGATGGATCCCGGCAAAATGCTGCAGAGAATGCAGATATATTTTTATTATCCCTTGCTGATTTTCTTCTGTCTTTGTCACCTTTTAAGAGGGCATAAAATGATCCTCTTCCAAGGACATTTACATTTCTCGTTGGGTGCGTCTTTTTCAGAAGCTCTTTCTTCACGTTCTTCAATACACATGGAGCTGATCAGGAGAGAAATGCGAAGAAGGAAGAGAACAAAAAGACATTCTTTCTTCTTATACTGCTTGCTGTATACAGTATATGCAGCAGCTATTGTATAATAAAGGCTTCGAGACACTAGTATTCTATCTGCATTATTTTTATGATCGCAGCTACGTCCGTCCGTCTGTAATTATATTAGAGTTAAGGCCTTTTCTTCCCCCAATGAAGAAGGTCTCCCGGGGGCAGAAGAGACTGACTGCAGACAGAATTGAAGCGGAATACATTAACGATGACATAATAGTTAAAGTGGCGCAGTCGTCAAGATAATAGTAAGAAGAATGGCTTGGGGATCATAGAGGAGGAGGAGGAGATTAATAATAATGCACATGCCGCAGACGTCAGCTCAAGGAAGAAATGTACTTTTTATAGGAGTGTAGTATGAAGGAAGCAGTTAAAATATAAAACCAACGTTTACAGCCTCCCATAGTTTGCTCTTGTCCTTTTCAAACAATCTGCTCGCTCGCAGCATGCTCCTCGGCCTCACACATCTTCATTACTGTGAACAAAAAAGTTGTGATGGTCACTTGGACGTCCACCTTAGTTGGAAGCGAGGATTAAAGAGTAGTTTGTGTCAGGCATTTGGAGCAAATTGAATTACATTACATTATTGAGTATTCTCCTTACTTTTTGAAAATGATGTTTTTGGAAAGGTATTTTTTCTCTGAAGTAATATTTCAATGTCTATGTAAAGACAGGAATCAAGACAAAAGCCTTAATATGTTTTGTTTGTGCCTTTGAGCCAAAAATCGGATATCCAACCAATGGTCGATGGCAATTTCAAAAGAATGACATGAAAAGGCCTCCTGTTGAATGCTTTAGAAAACTTGGAAAGACTTATCGAGTACACGAACCAAGGATTTGTACCTTGGGATTTTAACTGAAGAAGGCCAGAGACTACATGGTGTATGTATGTAGTGTTTGACATCGACACGTTATAGCTACATTGAAGATTCTACGAGTTTCTCTGATTCTACATGAACAGCAGTTGATCATTATAATATACGTACAGTAAATAATGCCGTTGTTATAATTATCTCCGGCATCTGCTGATATTTCATCTCCATCCTAATTTGCCTTGGCTCATGAGCTGCTTACGTAATGAAGACGGAATATTATGAAGAACTTAGTTTTGAAGACAGTGGACACATAATAAATGTAAAAATGAGGTTGGGTATGAATGGAAAAATTGCTGTGATTGACATTTTTAAGATTGAATAACATGATCCGTCGGTTCCATTGGTATAGAATTATGCACATACATAAAATTATCGATTTTTTCATCAATAATACATCATAGTAGAAGGAAAAATTTGTGTTTTCTGGTTAAGAATAGGAGCAGTGTATTGAATAGCGAGCGAGCCTATTCTCACCTATATCTCAACAGGCTTTAGTTTTTATCTAGTGAAGAAAGCTTGCAAGTGACTATAGATATGTAGTAACATATGTTTCTTTTTTGTACACTAGACATGTATTTAATATTTCCTGCACATGCTCGGAGGAGGAAGCGCGAAGTAAAAAAGAGCATCATTACATTCTCCTTCTTTCTGGCAGCTAGGGAAGACAAATACCTCCCAGCTATTTACGAATCATGCAGCGACGACGACGGCAGCCTTTTGTGTTGTTGAGGGGAAGAAATTTCTCGAGAGAATTCCCTGAAAGCAAGTCAGCGAGGGAAGAAGGAAAAGAAAAGGGGATCATGGCAAGAATAATCTTCAAAGTAATAGGTTTACAAAGTGGAATCGAAGAAAGGCTTTCATAAGGCTTTCATGGTATTGCTATATTCAAGAAGAAAGAAGGAGAAGAAAAGGCGGCTTAAGGATATGTAGCGATAATATTTCCAACTACGACAAACCGGGATTGTTGTAAACCTCAAACAGCCTTGGCACATCGTGTGCCACCACTTGCAAAGGATTGTTTCCAACTATTAAAAAATATTGCAGCAAAAATTACTCTTTACCCCAGTATTTTCTCTCAGCATGGTCCTTGCTTTATTTTCTTTTCCTTCAGAGCTGACTGCGATTGATGATGGCGATTTTAGTTAGGGCCTAACTGCTGCTGACGCTCGCTGCTCCTGCTGACCAGTTACTTTTTTCATACATACATAGATAGAAGAGTAGCTTAGCATTCGGACCTTCTGGCGGTCAGTCTAAAAAGCACGGAGAGGAGAAGCAAACATTCAGTTTGAAGCCTTCCTTTCCAGGGGAAATTAAGACATTCCAAATATAACCTGTTGGAGGTTCTTAAGTGAGAAGCAGTAATTACTCACTGCCTCTCTCTCTCTCCCTCTCTCTCTCTCTAATTATATGATACTGTGACTAGCTATCTTCCCCTCCTTTCTTTCATGAGGGGACATGTGTGCAAATGTGCCGAGTCACCTGACTCCTGTCTGCCCAAGTCCCTTTCCTGCCGTTTGCCCATCCTTCCGCCGCCCCGTAACTTCTTCTTCTTCTTCTTCCCATGAGATGAAATCATCAACAACGGGGAGCTCCATCTCCCGACCACGTGCCACTGATGCGGGACTGACTCAGGGAAAAAGTTGAGAGACCTCTCTCGCCGCTCTCTTTGACGTGGAGACGGAAGGAGGAAAAACGGGCAAACGGCCTCTAATGATGACAACAGTCAAAGCTTGTCGTCTGCTCAGTCTCTCCTTCACCATCATCATCATGGTCCTTTGCTTTAAAAGTCAAGCAGCATCCTTTTCTTCTACTCCTTGCCGATCTTCCTCTGTCTCTCTCTACCTCTCTCCGCCCTCGTCTCGCCCACCATCCCATTCTGGACTCAATACTACGATTACTACAGTATACTACGACGGCTTCTACACCAACTCTTACTAGTACTATGTTCTGTTTCTGCCGTCGTCGTCTTCATTTTTCTTTCACTCTTTCGTTCTTCCCCGGCAGCGGCCTTGCGAGCTGATTTTATTCTAGGGCATGCTGGTGGTGCCGACGGGAGAGAGATAGAGAGAGAGAGGAGGGGGAAGTCAGGAAAGAGAGAAGGAGGGGAGAAAGTGGTACTGGCGCAGAGAAAGAGAGAGAGAGCCAGAGAACAGAGACAGCAGAGGCAGAGAGAGGCAGAAGGAAAAGGCAGCTATTGGTGCCAGATAAGCAGCTCCTCTAAACCAACCAGGCCACCACGAGGCTCGAGCTGCAGCTGCGAAAGTAAGTCGAGACTCTCTCTTTTTCTCTCTCCGTATTCCTTCTTCTTCAGTAGTAGAGAGAACAGAAAGACAGCAGAGAAAAGAAAGAGCAAGTAGTGGCCTGCAAACAGCTTGCCATGGCCTAGTCAAATTATTGATTGTAGTTTAGCTGTTGTTCAAATATGAAAACATGGAAAAATCCCCAACCCTTTCAGACACATTACAGGTAAGAACATTTACATGCACAATTATATGCTGATCCAGTGTCTATGGCTTCTAGAAAGCTCCTCAAAAGGAGCGAGTGATCAAAAGAGATGGAGAAAAATGGTTGCTAAAAGGGAGTTAAATAATGCCGCTCAATGTAGAAGTATTAGTGTAACTTCAGCACTGTATTTATTAACAACCAGTAACAGTGGTAGTCTCCAAGTGAAGTAACTTCTGTTCGAACTAAGCCACACGAAGATATGACTACTACAAACAAACATATTCTCAATCGTGTTTTCTTCGATCCGTTCACCGCTGCCCCTACATTTTCCAGGTCACCCAACGGGAATTAGACAAAAAGATGAGAATTGAGAATGACACTTACGATGAGCTCATGTTAGAACTAGGTCTATTAAACAACCAGAGCACAACACTAACCACAAACGAGTCCACCACGATTACTGCAGCTAAAGGTAGGATGATGATCAATCATGGCTCAAGACAACTGAATGCACTGCAGCAATACACGTGGCACTGTTCTCACCCCAACATATATCGCACACAGATCAGTGGAACAACAACAATAACAACAACAACATCAACAACAAGTTTACCGCCACCACCGTCACTGCGTCGTCCTCCCCCACCACCGCTGTCACGTCCTCCGCCTTCCACCTGCCCGGGATCCTGCCCGTGGCCCCGGCGTCCTCCCTGCCAGCACTGCTCGCCACCCTGCCGCCCACGCTCACCACCGCCGCCATGAACAGCGACTCCACGGTGAACAACATCCTGTTCAACCAGGACTCCTCGGACAACAGAGGCGCCTTCTCAGCAGGCGGTAAGCTGCCCTATTGGAACAGCTTCGATGAGACGGTGGGCTCGCGCACGCCGACTAACACATATGGCACGCCAAAGCAAGGTAGAACAGAGGCAGCCACGAATAGTAGAAATGCGCAATCTACAACTAGCTTAGCTTAGTTAAAGTTCTCGCCCTGAAGCTTCCGTTCCTTATTTTTCAGAGAGCAAGTCTGGCGAAGAATTGATCTCCAACATTAACTCGCTTCTGTCCAGTCCGTCATTGGATCCCTTTGTTACGGCCACCTCGGTGCCTTACATGGTGCCCACCACAACCAACACAAGCGCAGCAGCCGCGGCCTACCTCTCAACTCTAGACGACCCTCTGAGCAGCATCAAGCTGCTCGATGGACTTTCCTACGGGTCGGCCAGTAATGCGGCGGCCGCGGTGGCTGCGGCTGCTGCGGCTGCCAACACGGCCGCTACTAAGGACCTCACCTCAGCGTCGCTCTTGCTTGACCCCGACCTTGGTCTGGATTACGCAGCATTGGGTCTGGGAGCCAAGCTGCCGAGTGAAAGTGACAACAGGGTGGATATGCTGGATATTCCAGGAAAAGGCTGTTGCTTCGTTTATTTAGCAAGGTATGCAGTGCTTAATAGCTTCTAATATGATGTCATAACCGCTTAATATCCTTCTTGTTGTTTCAGGTATTCGTATGATCCATATCAACAATCACTGAACGACAATCCCGAGTACGAACTGCCTTTGTCAAGCGGGGACTATGTTTTTGTCTGGGGCGACGCAGATGAGGTACAAGTAGATTGCATTGAAGGTTGAGTCGGGGCTGGTCACAGCCCGTTTAACTACTTTTAGGACGGCTATTTTGAGGGTGAGCTTCTGGATGGCCGAAAGGGTCTCACACCGTCCAACTTCATGGAGAAGCTAAGCGGTGAAGATCTGCTCGAGTTCCACCGGAGCGTGATCCTGGCCAATGCTGCACAGGAGGAGGAATTCTCGACTGAGGCTCCCGTTAACCTCATGCCCATGGGAGAACTGTCACCCTCACCAGAAAAGGAACAACTGCCACTCAATTTGATATGTAAGATCTTTTTTTCAAAATCTCTTCCAGCCATCTTGAAACAATCCTCATCTTTCAGATGAAGAGGAGAGCCACCTTTTAAACGCGACCTACCTCACGCCCGAGGAGGAGATGGTCGACCCCATGCTCCATGGCATCGCCCAGAACCCCGCTGCACCTCGCTCCGACAGCCCCGTTGTGGGCGAGACCTCTGGCTCCAGCGTGCCCGCCCCGAAACACCTCACACTCGAGCGCCAGCTCAACAAAAGTATTCTCATCTCGTGGACGCCGCCAGAGTCGTACTTTAGTCAGATCGAGATGTACCACGTGTATGTCGACGGGTTCCTCCGCACCACCGTCAAGTCCACGGACAAGACGAAGGCGCTGGTGGAAGGGGTGGACAGTGCAAGAGTGAGTGCAGCTGCTGCTGCTGATGATGAATGCGCATTCAATATAAATCTCTCTCTTTCAGCCTCACAGAATTAGTGTTCGAAGCGTGCTGGTAAACCGGAAGACGTCCAAGGACGCTGCGTGTACCATGATTATCGGCCGCGACGCGCCGCTGGGCCCTTCCTGCGTGAAGGCCAGCGGCGTGACCAGCTCGTCCGCAATCATCTCCTGGCTGCCCAGCAACAGCAACTTCCAGCATACGGTGTGCATCAACAACGTGGAGGTTCGGACGGTCAAGCCGGGCACCTTCAAGCACTCCATCACGGGGCTCACGCCCAACACCCACTACAAAGTCACGGTGCGCGCAAAGAACATCAAGGCGTCGCCCTATGTCGATGAAAGGAGTCTCACCAAGCTGTTGGAACGGCTGTCAGCGCATACCGAGTTCAAGACGTTAAACAAGGGTAGGAGACGATTGAAATTAAGTTGGTGCGCTGACATTAAATATGCTTATTTCAGCCCTCCCTGACCCCCCAATGGACGTCCGCGTAGACGGTGGACCCCAGGACGGCACCCTGCTCGTCACCTGGATTCCAGTCCCTACACAGGCAGGCGCCACCACAAGCAAACACATGGCACCAGTCACTGGTTACGCCGTCTTTGCCGACGGAAAGCGCGTCACTGACGTGGACTCACCATCAAGTAAGGACGTTGTAAAAAGAGAAAGCAGTCTCGTTAGTGAGCAAAAAGGATGCAAAATGTAGTCGTCATACCTGGAGGAGATTGATTTTACCACCAGGAAGTTTGCCAAGCATCTGTTGCACTCACTCGCTCTTGTTTTCAGGCGATCATGCTCTAATTGATCTCGGCTGTATCGGCCATTTCAACCCCAAAATCATCACCGTTCGTTCCAAGAGTCGAGAGCTGCTCTCGGCGGACAGTCCTGCGGTGACCATTCAGGGCAATGCTAAGCGAAGGCAGAACAAAGGGGTGAGTCGAACAGGATGAAAGGGCATTTTTTTCTGGAATCATTTTTCTTCAGTTCTTTCACTTCTTAGCAAATGCGCTTAATTTGGGAAAGGTATGGGTCTTAGGGAACGAGAACATAAAGTATAGTATATAAGGAAATGGCGATTTGAATTTTATTTTAGATTTCATTGTAAGACCATTATCTTAACGTGACATTTTCAATTAGTAAAGAGGAATAGAAAGCAATCAACATACATCATCATGAAAAATCCTTTGCAATATCGGTTTAAAAGTATACAGTGTATGTTAATTCCAACAGCAAAATATATCATTCACTACATACTCATTGAGACAGTACCATATGTATCTTGGGGGAGTACAGACCCGAGCACTTCAGTAATTAAATAAATCAATTATAGTTCCTGTTATGATACATATACATGTAGTACTAGTACAATACGGTGGGGGTGTTTTTGCCATGATCAAATATATTTGACGTATACGTACATTTCCTAAACCCTTTTCTCATTCTTGCAGCCCGTTGACTCCCGCTTCAAATATGGCGGTGGCGGCATTGGTCCGACCGGCGGAGGCTCCGGCATGGGTCGAACCCGCGGCGTCCGCTCCCGCGCCGTGAGGGACGCGTCGGGACAACTCATCATCGAACAAGACGAAGACAATCTTAGTGATAAGGAAATGTACGCCAGAAACGTGCCTGCCATTGGTGAGAAGGACTAGCAAACATGTCTTATAGGTTCTTTGTTAACTGCTAACTTTCCCCAGAAATAACTCGCGAGTCTCCCAGTGAGTTCGATCAGTACAGCGAGGAAGATTTCAATGACATTCGGAAACATCGTTCGGGCAACCGGTTTGGTCAGGGGCATCAGAGACGGAGAGGAGGGCATCAACATCAGAGGTGGAGCAGTCAAGTTTAATTCTGCCTTGATCAATGCATCTATGCTCTTTTCTCTTTCTTACAGGATGAATAATAATCTCAAGGATGGATCTCGTATCTTTGTGGCTCTCTTCGACTACGATCCGCCGACCATGTCTCCTAATCCAGAAGCGTGTGAGGATGAGCTGGCCTTTAGAGAAGGGCAGTTGATAAAGGTACGAATTTAATGTTCGTGGGGCAAGAATTTGCAAATGCATTATTTCCCTTTTCAGATCATAGGAGAAAAGGACGCTGATGGATTCTACTGGGGCGAGTGCAATGGCTCTCATGGATACGTCCCTTGCAACATGGTTTCCGAGGTGCAGGTCGATGACGAGCGGTTCCTGCAGGACATGGTCATGTCACAGAAGGTAAAAACACTGGCCATGCACATCTGAACAATGTACTTAATGAGGTGTTGCTGCAGGATGAGGGCAAACGGCGGCGGTCTAGTCGCTTCGTGAACCGCGACCGGTGGGGCGACATTTACGCCAACACTCCCGTCCGGAAGATGTTCGCCCTGTACGACTACGACCCTCAGGAGCTGTCGCCCAACGTGGACGCGGAGGTGGAGCTCCGCTTCAGCACCGGCGACTGCATCTTTGTCTACGGAGAGATGGACGACGACGGCTTCTACCTGGCCGAGCTCAACGGGCAGCGGGGACTCGTCCCGTCCAACTTCCTCACAGAGACCACGACCAATTACAAGACCAAGCAGGTGAACCAGCATCCCTCCGTCGGGGGCATGATATCAGGTGCGAGTGGGCCCCCTCCACCACCGAGAGGTGGGGTCATGAAGACGGAACCGCCAAAGCAGGAGACGAAGTCATCGGGGATTACATCAATGTTCGGACAGGTATGGACAGCTTTATCTTTGAAACAAAAACTACTGGCAATATATCTTCTTCATTTCAGCTTACATCGAGCATTACCAAGAAAGCGGATCCAACTCCAGCACCAGTGACGACCGCGCCACCCGTAAGCGCCCACCAGGTCCACCCTCAACAGCACGCCGCCCACCCAGGCTATGGAGTGCCCCAACACCAGCCTGCAGCTGCCATTCACCAACAGCAGCAGCCGCACCACGTCCCTGTTACGACAGCGCCCTCAACAGGATTCGACCTGGACAAGATCCCGGGGCTGGACGACGACTTCGAAGATCCCATGTTTAGCGCCGCTCCGGCGAGGTCGAATACCAACATCCCGGCAGCTGTAGGGGCCGCGAAACCTGCAGGAATAGGAGGGATTGGAGCGGCTAAACCGGCGGCAGGGGCCACAGGGGCTGCGGCAGCCCAGCCTGCTGAGGGTGAGGGTGGGCTTCTCGGCGCGGTAACTGGAGGAATCACCGGTCTGGCCTCGGGAGGCATTACGGGGGTCACGGGCAAGCTCGGTGACCTCACCGGCGGTGCTGCTGCAGCCGGCGGCGGACTACTCAACTCAGGCAAAGGACTGTTCAAAAAGTTCGGATTTTAAATCTCGTGAAAGATATTAAGAGCAGAATGATTCTCCGTGAATTTTTCACTTCTCAAAGACAAAACGAAGTCACCCAGTGTTCGTACGCCTGTAAAGTCCACAACATGCGTTTTAATTGTGGCTGCAATTTACCTACTCTACGTAGAAGGAAAATGGTGGAAGAAGATCTTGTGAGCAGTCCGTGAATTTGATTCCACTTTGCGATTGCTTGCTGATCGCGATCGATCATTTCCGTCTCCCTCCTGTTTTCGGTTCGTTTCAAAGCGTTTATAAAACCGTCTGAAGCTGCCTACAACAGCATAACTACTACTACTACTAAATGTACTAATCCGCCTCAGCCGCAAAGCAAAACTTTTCTAAGATCTCCTAACACTTAAAAATCAGATCATCCCTCCTCGCTCGCTCGCTCGCTCGATCGTCCCCTCGTTCCAGCGGATTTTTGTATCACTCATGAACAGAAAGAAAACGAAGAATAAGAAGAGCGCAATTACGATTTTTGTACATCCTTTTTGGACTCGTCCTTGACGACCATCCTCCTTCGATCGCCTTTTCACCTCATTTCTGCTCTGCACACACCCACCCTTGCGGCCGCTTTAATTCGTGGCGGCCGCCGCCTGCTGATGTTCAATTCGCATCATACATAATAATCATATCCACATTCAAATTTGCACCTCTTAAAGATGTACACACAAAGAAGAAGATGAAACGTTTACAAACGTCTATATTTAATAAGAATACTATGCTGCGTTTATCTTTGTTAAACATTGATGATGATGATATTACACACTATAATCTATAACTCGTCTGTTTTAATGAAAGTTAAATAACAACAGTAACTCCTTCAGAGTAGGAATCTAACCCTAAATTTATTTTCAACTTCCAGAAAATAATAGACTTCTTACCTCCTCCTCCCCCAACCAGTAGCAGCAAGAGTGCAAGCCAGAGTTTCACAACGAAGGAAACACCAACGAAATTCGCACAAGGCTCGATTCCAAACATGATTATTATAATTATTCCCACTTTTATATGCTATCAAGAACAACGAGTCATTATCACCAATCATCAGTTACATTCTCAAACGATATTATATAAACCATATTAATATTATTATTACTCCACTTTGTCGTATTGATTGACTTTGTCGTCCGAATCTCGGGCCACCAGTTAAAAGTTTGCCGAGAAATAAATAAAAGTGAATTAAAAATAACGGGTTGTCTAGTTTTAGGTCAGTAACTCTAATAAGGGTCTTCTTAGAAGACTCAATTACTTCATTGTGTAGGGCTGAGTGGGGAGAAACAAGTTTGCTCTCATTATTTTAAAATAGCTATACGTGTATATAATATCTCTTCGTAGCGTAACTCTTTAGGGTTGTTTTCAATGAAAGCATTCGTCAATCTTCTAATGTAATTTCTGCAAGAAACACAAAGAAGAGAAACAAAAACAGTCCTTTTTAGTACACAGTACACACTCTCGTAGACGGTACAAGGCAAGTACAGTATATTGCTATCTCTTTAAATACTACTCTTTTATATAATACTCATGTATAGATTTATTTATCAATATTTTATTACCTAATTTAATGTTGGTAGACACAAATTCCCATAATATTTATAGTGGAATTATTATATAAACAGGCTCGGTCTACTTTTTCCAGCAGCATTACTAACTAGGTAAAGGATACATGGATATTAAAAACGTTAGTACAGCGCGGACCCTACTTTGAATTTTATGGGGACTAAGCATTTACCAAATATAATATATAATAATCCACTAGTATATAGTTCTACAGAGATTATTGAGTTACACGTATATATCATTCATCTCGGGTACTCCCCCGTCGTGTCCCATCGCTTAAGGACCCAAAAGCTTTTTTAAAATAATTATTGGCCAGAGCGTATTTTATGCCTAGGCTCAGAGCTGGTTCATGCATATATGACTTAAGAACCAATGTTTTCATGTTCCATGCTATAATTTCAATATTAAGTTTACACATCATCCTCTTGCGACGCCTTCTTTGTGTCCGTGCGCACCGTGCTTTTCGATGAGCGCCTCTCTCCGCTTCCCGGACCGTACCGCCCAGTTGAGTTAGAATGGAGCTCCACTACCTTCCAGCCGAGCCGGCACCCCCTTAGCCGGTCCCTCCTCGTCCCTCGCCTTCCTTTTCAACTCTGTTTTCAGGCTTCTCGTCATTCCTGCCTAGATATAAAAAGCAGAGAATCAAGCGTTTCGAAAGGCAAATGAAATTATCCCAGCACAATGCTGCTGCCATCTTGTAGTATTAAATAAAAATATAAATGATAAAGTCCCCATTTTGAGAAGTTATTTCAAAATGGTGATTTCATCAAAAGTAAGCAAATTATTATTACCAATATAATACATGAACAAGGGCTGGGGGTTGGTTTGTGGTGGCGAAAAAAATGATTCATTGATGAGCTGATTTTATCTTTTAAAAAATATAATAATAGTCTTGAAAAATGTCGGATTTTTTGGACATTGTGCAAGGAAAAATTTGGTGGATTGGTGCCCCCCCCCCAAAAAAAAAAGTTATAATTTTCAAACTTAATACAAAATGGCTTAAATGGGGGTGCAGAAGACGTCCAAAGTCTATATTAAGATTATTTTACTTGTAACATGGTACAAAATAGAGATACTTTTATATATTAGCTTAAACTTTCATCGCAATGATTCCACTTTGTGAATCAGTTTTAGTTGGGTGTCGTTTTCACTTTAAGTTATAATTTTATTAAGGCAAGGAGCTTGTGAAAGTGACTAAGACTCGGAGAATATCAGAGGTCTGATTTCTGCAATTACTCACATGTTATATATGTCAATATTGAGCGAAAGCTCGTGGCGGAATGGTTAGCGTGCAAGACTCCCATGCAAGGGTTCCGGGGTTCAAATCCCGGGCCCGGCGCTAGGAATTTTCAAATGTGCCAAAAAGCTGCCACACAAATTGCCCATGCACGGCCATGTGCGGTGTGCTATTGCAATGAACCTGATGAGGTAGTTCCCAATAACTCTCTTTATATGTATATAGAGCAAGTTAGTTCCCAAAAATAAATAAAAAGAGATTTATAGCAAATATTTTAAAAAAATATGTCAATATTGCATTAATTGATCAATTTTCTGCAATTTCTTGCTTTCAATAAATTTCTTGCTGGAGCAATTGATGCAATGCAATAAATTGCACTGAATTGGCAATTTTTCACCAATAAATATTGGAATCCTTATCTCATGTGGACCAATAAATGTTGTATATAGGATAAAAATCGCCTCTTCTCTGGGCTATTCGCCGCTAGTAGCTGTTAGTTTGCTGCTTTCGCTTGTACTACCCTTTCAGGTTCATCCATCAGCTACGCATATTTAATGCCCATTCTCTATTATTATCCCACTCCCCCTTGTTTATGTATGACCACTGTGCATGACTGTGAGGTAACAATGCACGTCAAGGAGATACAATAAAGTATTATTGCATCTCAATGGTGCAAGGGTACACATATGTAAGATTCAAAGTCTATGAGAAGAAACAAAAGTTATTGTTCCCACGTGTATACACAGCCAATGCCTATGAAGTGTGAAGGGAACAATGCTTATTGCATTTCCGAGGTTAGGGTATGACCTGGATTTTGTGACCATTTTATTTATGCTTATTGGATATCATATTTTCCCCTTGTAGCATTGTAAGCATAGATTGTATTCATTGTAAGCCACATGATTGACATGAACATCTTATTTGGTGATTTTACTCTGTTGTGCACGGTGGCAGCACGTATGGAGTGAACAGCATTCCACTTTTCCTCGTTTATTCTCTCTATGAGGTTCATGAGGTTGAGCTGCTTGAGCAACGGTCTGTAGGGAGCTCTTCCAAACCATAGAAGTATTAATACAAGATAGTAGTAATAGAACCTCTTTGTTCCAAACGTAGTCGACAGAAGTTGGTGTCCGCTGTCGACATAAAAGCATAGACCGTAAAAAGTGGTGTCTAATAACTCTATGGCTTTCGCTGCTGTCGTTGCTCTTCTGCTCGCCCGAGTGCTCGCTTACTCACGATTTAGTCACGAAACAGGGCTGGCTGGAGATGGCTAGCTGCGCAGCTCAGCCGCTGAGAGAGACGAGTCAGACGACTGTCGACTGACTGAGTCTCTCACTGCCTCAGTCCTTGCTGTGGAGGTTGAACTTCAAGTCTTAGTCTTAGACTCTTAAGTCTCTTGGACCCTCCCAGATGCGCTTGTCCCCTTGGAGTCCCTGGTTCACGTCCCAGGCCACTAGCACGGTAACCACACCAGCAGGCAGGAGAGAGACTTGCTAGTGCATCACCAGACACCAGACCGACCACTGGAACCGCCGGACATCCGAACCGCCGTCCTCCGTTGTCGCTGCCTTCAAAGCTGCATTCGATCCTCAGTCAGCTGATTGAATTGAAGCAAGACCTCCGTCGAGCGGTCGAGCGGTCGAGCGGTCCAACGGTCCAACGGTCCAACGGTCGACCGTCGCGTCGAGGGATCGACTCGATCTTCTGGCGCATTTAGCGCATTTAGCGCAGCCTCGATCAAGCCTGTCGCACACGCGCGCCTCAAGACAACTTCTGGTTCTTGCAACTTGCTCTCGCCAAGCTATGTCAGATCCGACCTCGGACACCGCGGGCAACGCATCCGCCCAGCAACAGCAGCAGGACCAGCCCATGATGGTGAGCCCCTCGGCTCCCGCAGGGGCCTCTGCTGAGTCGTCCCGCGCGGTCCCCCCCACGTTGAGTGTCCCGCCGCCGGCGCCGGACTCTTGCGAAGAGGACGACGACGACGAGGACCTGGATTACTACTACTACAGCTTCAGTGAAGAGGTGAACGAGGAGAGCAGAGGCGGCGCCCTCGGTAGTGGCGGCGGGGCGTCTGGCAGCGGGGCGTACAACAACAACGAGGACCCGGAGTCGTTTGCATTCGAGTGCTTCAGTCCGACGGAGGCAAAGGCCTTCCTGGAGGACGCGGTGCAGGCGCTGGTCAGCGCTACCAGCACCACGCCCTCAGAGGAAGGCCCCGCACTCGTACGACAATTCAGAGCAAGATCATGTTTTGAAAGAATCTAATTTGCTTCCTTACTTGTTAGATCCCTACTGGCGAGGCTCAGCAGCTCCTCCAGCGCCACCGTTGGTCCCTGTCGGACAGTCTTGAGGCTCTCAAGGCAAAGGAACAGTCGTCGGGCGAGACCGTGGTGGCCATGGATAGTGATAACGGAGACGGCACCGGAAGCGTGTGTGATGTCTGTGCCACAGTTAAAGTCAATTTCTCACACCTTAAATGTGGCCACAGATACTGTTTCTCTTGCTGGGAGCTGCACTTCGAATATCAAATCCTCCAGGGCATTTCTGCAAGTAAGTTAGGGTGCAAAAGATGCGTTGTTTTATGGGTCACTTTATTTGTAAATTTCTTTCAGGCTTTTGTTGCATGTCCAACCAATGTGATATCCTTGCTCCCGCCGATTTCGTCCTCAGCCACGTGAAGCGAAATGAGCTGAGGGAGAAATTCCACGCCATGTCTTTCCAGAGCTGCATTCAGTCACATCCTTTGCTCAGGTACTGCCCAGGCAGAAATTGCACCTATATCATCAAAGGCGTCAAGCCGCTGGCAAAGAGGTGTATATGCGTCTCGTGCAAAACCACCTTCTGGTAAGGAAATTACACATTACCGCTGTCCATATTGTCTAGCTCCTTGCACATTACACAGGATTTCATTATTGGTATTTAGTCATTTACCTAGGGAGGCAAGTGGGCTTACTAAATATTCTTAAAATGTCTCCACCATCATGAATTATTACGTAGTTGACACTAAATGCGAAATGGTGTAATTTTAGCTTCCAATGCGGAGGTGACTACCATGCTCCTACAGACTGTGAAACGATCAAGCGGTGGCTGACCAAGTGCGCCGATGACAGTGAGACAGCAAACTACATCTCAGTACATACCAAAGACGTGAGTGAATATTATGGACATTAAATCAACCTTCCTTTAATCCTTTTCCACTTCAGTGCCCACGGTGTAACATTTGCATCGAAAAGAACGGCGGTTGCAATCACATGCAGTGTTACAACTGTAAGCATGACTTCTGCTGGATGTGTCTCGGCGACTGGAAGACCCACGGCTCGGAGTATTACGAGTGCTCCCGCTACAAGGAGAACCCCAACATTGCGCACGAATCTGCACATGCCCAGGCAAGAGAGGCGCTCAAAAAGTACTTGCATTATTTCGAAAGGGTGAGTTTTTTTTATTTAGCCAATGACGGACCTGTTTCTTATGTCAATTAGTTTTAATTTCAGTGGGAAAACCACTCGAAGAGCATGAAACTCGAAGCTCAAACTTTGGAGAAGATTAAAAGCCGCATTACTCAAAAGGTGATGAGCGGCTCCGGGACGTGGATCGACTGGCAGTATCTGCTCGATGCGTCCGCGCTCCTGGCCAAGTGCAGATACACACTGCAGTACACATATCCCTACGCTTACTATATGGATCCCTGTCCAAGAAAGGAGCTGGTAAATATTAATAAACATGTGGCATGCCGCCCCTTTGTGATCACTCCCCATCTCGTCTTCAGTTCGAGTACCAGCAAGCCCAATTGGAGGCGGAGATCGAGAACCTGAGCTGGAAGATTGAGCACGCGGAGACGACTGACCGCGGCGACCTGGAGAACCAGATCGACATTGCTGAGAAGCGGCGGACGAGTCTCCTGAAGGACTTCCTCGCCTCCTGACACCGGACCTACGGGATGAAGGTTCGAGAAGGAGGAGGAGGAGGAGGAGGAATGACAGACTGAGGAGGAGCGATGCGGGACCGCTCAACTAGATCAATGTTAGAGGTTTTTATAACGGACCATGGTGTACGCATTCATTCTGATGTTAGATAAAATACAAAGAAATATATAACCAACATAGGCAAATTTAGGTTAATAGTTTTAAAAACAGTTTAAATTTATGCGTAGAAGTGCTATTTTCTATTTATACTAAATTAATGGCTAGTCATTTTGATATGATCTAATGGCCCCAACAGACGACATAGAGAAAAACCACTGTACAGCGGCGATCTATTGGCTTCTCAACACTGAGCCTCATCAAAATAGTGGGAACTTGGAGCTGAGGAACCATGTATATACTAGTGTTGTCTTAGGTCCATGTGAGGAACCAATAGATTGCCGCTGTAAAGCGGTCAAATCTATGTCGTCTGGCTGGGCTATAAGGCCGGGTCCAGACCTAATGGAGAAAAATTGCAATTTCACCATTTTTTTGCAATTGCAATTTTTCCAGCTATCCAGTGGGAACTCAGGCCTGAACAACCAATAATTAACGCCATTTATTAGTGATTTATTGAAATCTCTATTAGGGTCGGAACAGACCAAATAAAGGCAAATAAAGGCAACCAATACATAGCGGTTGCTCATCGATGCGCCATCGGTGAACAGTTGCTGAGCTTGATCTACACAGTGGCAACTCAGGGTTGAGAAACCGATGAGCGAACGATGGACATTGGTCGTTCATCGGTTCTCTCTATGTCGTGTGGTCAGGCCCTTAGGTCTGGACCCGGCCTAAAAATAACCAAAGGAAATTTGCAGCACAGACTTGATAAAAAGTAGGCATATGTAGGGTATAAAATAGGCCAATTTTATGTTTTTGCTGTCGACATGTCAGGGTTGGTTAGGTAAAATTAGCATACATTTTATAATTCTGAAAGTAGCCCGTTTAACTGCCACAGGTTTTTTAAATCAATAATTCTTATCCTGGAACAAAAGAATTACGTACAATACATACATGAAAACAGGGGGGGGACCCCCCTGGCGAATTTTCGACAATTTTTTGACCCCCCCCCTCTAAAAAATTTCGGCAGTTTTACTATGTAAAGCGGAACTTTTTGACCTAAAATCACGCAACCTCCTCTAAAAAAGTAGTGACAATTTTGAAACATTTTTGGCCAATGCCCAGTTTTGCCTGAAACGCCTAAAAATGCAATAAAAAGGGTCAAAAATGGGGGGGGGGTACCCCCCTAAAAATGTCCGATTTTTGGGTACCCCCCTAGAATTTTCGATTTTTTTGGGGGCCCCCCCCTGAGATCTTGAGCGAGTTCTAGTTTGACGTGAATAAATTATATTTAAATATAGGCGTCGATTTGGG